>JBBPBX010006429.1:33180-48962 GCA_038048925.1 Garcialebias charrua | reverse complement strand
AGATGGTCGCTCGTCCCGAGTTCTGCTGGAGTTTTCTTCCTGTTGAAAGATTTTTTTTTCTTTCCACTGTCTCCTTTGGGCTTACTCAGGATGGGAGACTGAGATAAAGTGAAGCAATGCAATCTCCTGGCTTCCTTAGATAAATAACTTTCGCTAATTGTACCCTGATGCATGCTCAATAATCCAGGTATGTTCACATCCTTGATAGAGAGGAACGATGGTTTGAGAGAGGAGTAAAGGAGGCCATCTTTGTGAAAAGAAACCGCCCATCATTAAACAGGGGTGGAGGCCTCCGGGTTCAACTGTCCCCCTCTTACAATGCTGTGCTTGCTGGTATCTCTCAGCCCTCTGTGAATAGCAAACAACCATCAGGGTGCTAACGATCCATCGTTGGGCTGATGGTCCTCCTTGATCATGTGAGCAGCTGGTTTCGGCTGTCATCAGCCAACTGGTTGTGTAACACTGTGAGAGGGTGCTATTTATAAGACTGAGCTGAACCCAGCACCTCAGACTGAGGAAGTCTTTCGGACGAAAGACGAAACGTTTCTACAATTTTTTTTGCTTTGTTTTGTTTTGTTTTTTTTTTATGTCCAGAGGACCAGACTTAGCTTTTTTAGATTTCGCTAATTGTCTTTTATAATGTATATCACTGTTTCTTTGCAGTGACCTGAGACAACTTATGTTGGGCCTTGGTGCTATTTAAATAAACTGAACTGAATTGACTTCTGCAAGAAGCCCTGCCTGTAAACATTTTAGAAAATACTTTAAAGATTTTTATTTGTGAAAGCATTTTAAAAAGTTAATGTTTTTGTGTTTTGTATTAATACTTTGCTCTCAAAGAAGTTTTCTTTCATCTGTGTGTGTGTGCGTGCATGCGTGCGTGCGTGCGTGAAAGAGTAAAGGAGTAAAAGAGAAGGGGTCTTAACCTGCAGTTTATAACTTGGATTAGATTACCGTACTTGGTTAGGGAGACAACTTGGATAAATTCATAACAAATTTTTTTAAGGTTCAAGTTACTACTGGGCTTTAGAGAAGAAACTTGATGGATGCATGGATATTTTTAACTTGTATTTTTTTATTTACCGGTACTACCTAAAAAATTAACAACATATCAAAAAACAGAACTTTTGTGTGAAGAGTTTATCAGGAAAGACAGATCCTTAAAGTTCAAACTTTTTCTGGCTCTTCTGTACACTCACCCTCCTCCTTTTCATTCCTTTCCCCCACCCTGTCCTCCCCCGTCTCCCCATTTCCCTCCTCCCTCAGGACCACCTCAGTCTCATTTGTTGCTTTCTCTCCCCTGCATACCTCCGTCAATCCCTCCCTCAGTCACCTCCCCTCCCTGTTTTTATCCTCAGAGCCTCAGCATCCAGTTTCAGCTCCTCCACTGGCTCACAGCTTCAATATTAGCCTTAAAAATGAGATTTCAATGTTAAAATTAATGCTTTAGTTGCTTAAATGCTATTGTTTTCCATTTTTGTTTCTATGTTGTTTTTTTTGTCGTTGGACTACTTCTGCATTCATTGTATTGTTTTATTTCATTAATTCAACCTTTATTTACAGGTTAGTCCCATTGAGCCTCGAGGACTCATTTACAAGAGCGACCCGTTTTAACAAAGAATGATAACATTAGAAAAATCATAATCCGGGGGGTTGTTAGATGGGGCAGAGGCGAGGCAGCCGACCTGGGACCCAAAAGTCCCAGGTTCAATCCCCAACCATTCCCACGTCATGGTGTCCCTGAGCAAGACACCCAATCCCTGCTTATAGTTGCCCACTGCTCCACCTGGGTGCATCCCAGGTGCGATGGGTTAAATACAGAGAACTAATTTCACCATTGAATGGGAACATACAATGATGACAACACACAGCACTTGTATAAAAAAAGCATATGAATTGGGAAAAACAAATGAAAGAACAAATTCAAAAAAGAAACAAAAACATTTTAGAATTTATATTTTAAAACATTCAGTTCATACAGGAAATGAGATTGATTTTTCAAATTATTTCACTTTATTTACAAAGGTTTATCCGGATTATCCCACAGAAATGTATTGGGATCCCTTCAATCCTTCAAAAACTGTTCTACGTATTTGTGATCTGCTTGCCCAGACTTGCTGCTCTTCTTCTTCTTCTTCTGTTTCTTTTCCCTCTTCAGGGGTCTCCACAGCGAGTCATCCTCCTCCATCTCACTCTGTCCTCATTCCAACTACTCCATGTCTTTTTTTTCTCCATGTCCTCTCTAACTGCATCCATATCTTCTCTTCGTCTTTTGCCCCATTTCTAACATCCTTCTACCAATATACTCACTGTCCCTCCTCTGGACATGTCCAAACCATCTCAGTCTGGCCTCCCTAACTTTATCTCCCAGTTGTTCAACATGTGCTGTACCTTTGATGATCTCATTCCTGATCTTATGCATCCTTGTCACTCCTAAGGAGAACCTCAGCATCTTCATTTCTGCTACTTCCAGTTCTTTTTCTTTTTGTCCATGTCTCTGTCTCCAGACCATACAATATAGCTGGTCTCACCATTGTCTTGTAAACTTTTTCTTTGACCTTTGCCGACACCTTTTTGTCACAAATCATCTCCTGAAGCTTTTTTCCATCCACTCCATCCTGCCTGGACTCTCTTTTTCACTTCTTTACCGTACTCCCCATTTTCCTGGACAGAGTCAGGGGCATTAGAAACATCTGTAATGTTATGGAGACACTGGTGGTGGGGGGGGGGGGGTCTGGGTGTCCTCCCCCCAGAAAAACTTTAAATGAATTAGATACCATTTCCTGCATTCTGGTGTATTTTAATGGGTTGTTAAACATTTACCTACAATTGTAAACACTTGATTCAATAATTATTTAGAGACAGATTGTTCAACTAGTCCATATAGGCATCATCCGGTTTTAAACTCACTGCTATGGCTAAGAATGAAATTAATGTGACACAATTTAGTGGCACATTTTCCACCGCACCTTGATGGTCAACAATGGTGGTGATCGTTGTTAACCGTGTCTTGACAGATCCGGTATGATTTCACTTTGATGAACTCCCATTATAGTTTTGGCTAAAGTGTTTTACGTCGGATGTCCTCCCTGACACAACCCTCAACATTTACCCGAGCTTGGGACCGGCACACTGTTTGTGCTCCTAGTGGCTGGTTTGATTGCCTACATTTATCAGCCTTTGCTACATTTAGCTTTCATTACATTTAGCTACACTTTTAGCTACTTTTACTTTTAGCTACTTTGTACTTTTAGCTACCGTTTTATTATATTATTTAACCTTTTACTTTTATTTTTGCAAGCCTTTTTCTGCTTTTAGACACCCTTTGGCTACCTTCACTTATTTGTGACTTTTGCTCCTTTTACCCTTTAGCTAGCATGCTGATACTTATAGCTAACCTTTCATTACGTTTAATGCAAGCCTTTTGCTTCTTAAAGCCTTTTAAGAGCCAAGACAAGCCATTTGCACCTTTTAGCTTTATGCTTGCTAGCATTTTGAATAGTTAGGATTTTAGCTAGTGCTTGGCCTTTTAGCTAGGTTCCTTTATATTTTAGCTAGTACTCTGCTTGTTTTAGCTTTAAGTTATGTTAGCTGTTTCAGGTGATTGTATCAATATAGTTCACCCAGACCCAGCAGTTTCACATCCAACGCTGGTTTTTAAGTTTGTTTTTAGGTGTAACCTCAAATGAGTTCGACTGATGAGATGTGAAAAGAAAACATGAAGAGAAGGAAAGTAAAGATGGAGGGATGAGGGGACAAGTAAGAAAAGTCAAATCTGGATTTTCAGGACACAACTGAGAGAAGCTTTAAGTGGCCTCGTTTCTGAAAGCACTGCTCACCTTCACGCTGAGAAAGGACACATTATCAGATTATGGTTTCATCGTTTATTCTGCCTCCAACTCAGCTGCACTAAACCTCAAAATAACCCTGTCTAATCTTTCATCTAAACTCTCATGAAACATTTTTTTAAATCCAGTTTTAAAAACTTTTTTTTTTTTAATGGTTTTACTATGTAATAAAAGGACAAAAACCTCCATTAATGCTTCTGTAATGGAGGTTTTGAAAATGCCCATCCAGAATAATACAAGATTAATCCATTAATGAAAAATAAATATAAAGCAGTTAAAAGTTTTGATTAAATTCTCCGGCCTCCAGCCGACCGTCAGCTCCCTGTGTTGGTACGAGGCGCGTCACCACGTGAGTTTTCTGATCACGACTGCAAATCCTCCTACTCGTCCTATTGATGGAGCTGGACCCCCTGCACCACCCCCCCTCCATCAGCAGACGTCTGGGACACGCTCTGTCAACAGCTCTGTTCACTAATTAACTCAGAGACTGTTTACCAGCGAGGTGGAACGAGCTGAGAGGAACGAATAAAACAAACTGAGGCCAAAACGGACTGAACACACAGAGGAACTAAGAAAAATACTGAAGATAAACCAGAGGAAGAACAGGCTAAAACAGTGAAAACTGAGCACAGAGAGAAAACAGAAGAAAAAAAAACTGAAAATGTGAAAGAGATACAAAGCTGTAGTCCCTCGCTACTTCGCGGTTTGTTTATCGCGGACTCGCTCCATCACGTTTTTTCAAAATAAGATTGGACATGACACACAATTGGCTGACTGATGGATGAGCCACATGATCGGCAGGTCTGTAGATGACGCCATAAACCTGGCCCTCCACTTCATCCTGCAGCATCTGGACTCCCCAGGAACCAATGCTAGGATCCTGTTTGTGGACTTCAGCTCTGCATTCAACACCATCCTTCCTGCTTTGCTCCAAGACAAGCTCTCTCTGCTCCGTGTACCTGACTCCACCTGCAGGTGGATCACTGACTTCCTGACAGACCGGAGTCAGCGCGTGCGGCTGGGGAAAGCTGTCTCGGACACTCAGACCATAAGCACAGGTTCACCACAAGGCTGTGTTCTTTCCCCTCTGCTCTTCTCCCTGTACACCAACTGCTGCACCTCCAACCATGACTCCGTAAAACTTATTAAGTTTGCGGACGACACCACCCTCATCGGGCTCATCTCGGATGATGATGAGTCTGCGTACAGGAGAGAGGTGGGCCGGCTGGTGACCTGGTGCAGCAACAACAACCTGGAGCTCAACGCCCAGAAGACAGTGGAGATGATTGTGGACTTCAGGAAAGACAGAGCCCCTCTGCCCCCCATCACCTTTAACAACACCCCCATCATCATTGGGGACTGCTACCGGTTCCTCGGCACCACCATCACCCAGGACCTCAAGTGGGAGCCAACCATCAGCTCCCTCATCAAAAAGGCTCAGCAGAGGATGTACTTCCTGCGACAGCTGAGGAAGGCCAAGCTGCCGGCCAAGCTGATGGTGCAGTTCTACACGGCCATCATCGAGTCCATCCTCAGCGCGTCCATCACAGTGTGGTACGCCGGGGCCACTGTCAGGGACAGACACAGACTGCAGCGCATTGTGCGCTCTGCTGAGAAGGTAATCGGCTGTAGTCTCCCATCTCTCCATGACCTGTACGTCTCCAGGACTGTGAGGCGAGCAGGTCGGATCACAGCTGACCCTTCTCACCCTGCATACGGTCTGTTCGAACGACTCCCCTCAGGCAGGAGGCTTCGGTCAATTGGGACCAGAACCTCCCGCCATAAAAACAGTTTCTTCCCCTCTGCTGTCAGACTTTTGAACACTCATAACCATGTTACCTCATAACTTGCCTTGGTCGCTGTATTTTGTATTTTGATTGGGAATCACTGTATCACTGTATTTTGATTGCGCCACTCTAATTGCACTGTTTTTAGTAGGTTTTGTTCACTGAATATTGTATTGATGTTTTACGGTTTATGTTTTTTATGTTTCTATATTTTATGCACCGTTATGCCGAAGCAAATTCCTAGTCTGTGAATCCTGTTCATTGACAATGGCAATAATAAACTGAATCTGAATTACAGAACAAATGTTTAAAAAAAAAACAGGAAAGAAAACTGAATGAAAAGGTCTGTAAAATCAGAGGTCAAATGGGAAAATAATGAAGAAAAGCTGATAAAAGCAGTGGAGTAAAGAGTAAAAACAGAATAAGAGGTTAAAAAAAGCTAAAATGAATAAAAACAATGAAAAAGTAGAGTAAAAAGTAAAAAGAAAAAATGAACAAAAAGCAATAAATAAGTATAGAAAAAAGGAAAAAATAGACTTCAAAAGACACTTTTTTTAAAATAAAAACTGAATAAAATTCCGACAACAGAATAAGCCCTAAAAAGGTACGAGGAAAGAAATGTAAATTAAATTTTAAAAACTTGACTTGAATCAGAACCAAGCTGAGTGAAGGCTCTGATATAGTCGCGCTTTGGTCCGCAAGCTGGAGCACGCGTGCTGCGCGCGCACTGTGCATGCGTTTATAGTATGGCATGGCAGCGCATGGCAAAGTGCTGTTCTTTTACTGACCAGCAGGTGGCAGTACCCTCTAAAACCTGTGCATATGTTGCAAGAAAGGGTGTAGAAGAAGAAATCTACCGTAGAAGAAGAACTGTTTGAAATCACACAACAAAAACAAATGGCTTTCCGCTCGCTCGGGGAATTTAATACATTTGAATCACATAAAAAACATTCCTCCATGCGTCGCGACGCCGTTTCCATGACCACAGCGGCGCAGACAGCTGCAGGCTCTGGCGTGAAGGCTGTCGGTGAGGTCCACACCCGACCTGTCAATCAATTCGGCGCGCGCGCTAGCTTGCGGAGCTTCAAAATCTGGGAGGTGCGCGAAACCAACGCACTGGCCAAAGCGCGGGGGCGGGGACTTCGCGATTGCGTCACTTTGGCCGCGCGCCCTATGGGACGCGTCAACTATATCCTAGACTTTATAGCAGAGATGAATGCAAATCAAAACTAATTCTCTGGATGCAAAACAACACATGAGCTCATGACGTCTTTAGGACTGCCCTGCACCTCTGAGGATTTACCTGCACAGGTGAGTCATGCTGCAGTCACACCTCCACAACACTAGAGGCAGCAGACAGTCTACTTTAAACAGCTGAAGGAGATGGACCTTCAGCTGTTTAAGCACATGGTTGAAGGAGAAGTGGTGTTCAACCGTTTCTCTACTTGAACCTTTAATTTGACTCACAGGCTGGCCTTCAAAGACAAATCAAAGTTTTAAAGGGGTTTCATTTAATCCTCAGGTCCTGGTTCAAAGTCCAGATTAAGTTCTGATTGATCACGACCTCCATGAACACCTCCATTGTGCCCGCCCCCTGGCTTCCTTCAGCTCCTATCATGCAGAAACATAAAGCAGAAGAAGAGCTGTGGTGTTTAATATTAGCTCAGGATTAAGAATGAAGACAGCTGCAGCACAGCTCTGGATTTACAGCTCACATTTCTCCTCCGGCACCACCTCCACCACCACCACCATCACATCTGAGGTTTCACTTCCTGCAGGATGATCGATTATCATTCACATCTGCTGATCCAAACACTTCGAAGCTTTTCACTCAAAACAGCTCCCTGCGACGAGACGAACAAAACGCATCCGGACGGGAACTTCCTGAAGATGCTGAGGCTCAGCTTCTCCACTTTAAAAACATCATCCTTAATTTTCTTTGGGTTCATTTTCTGTCCACACAAGCAAGCATCTCCCAGAAGAATCACAAAAGACCTTCTATAGGTACACTTTGAACGTGTGCAAAAACATGGCTTCATTTGGAGGAAAAGCAAACTGGGGAAATGGTTCCAGTTTCAGACAAGAACAATGAGACAGGCCTCAAAGGTCTGGCAGGAATCAGCTGTTCTCAACTTGTTTTGAATAAAAGAAGCAGAAACTCCTGGATTCCTGTGATTTAAATTATGCTAAATGTTCTGACAAACCTCAGAACTCCTGAAGCAGCTCAACTAAAAATTCAAGTCATCTATTAATAAACAAAGAAAGAAAAAGATTCTGTTCCATCGACTTCTCCAAATGAACTGAATTTCTTGGGAGATGAAAGAGCCTTGCAGCAACACTGCTTACAATTCAGTTCAGTTTATTTATATAGCGCCAAGTCACAACAGAAGTCGTCTCAGGGAACTGAACAGAAACATTCATGTATAAAAATTATAACACTATTTATCTGAGGAGCAGACTGCTTTGAGTTTAACTCCATCACAGAACTCTTATCTTGAGCAAGCACGAAGGCGACAGTGGAAAGGAAAAACTTCCACGCAGAACCAGGCTCAGGACAAGTGGCCATCTGCTTCAACCAGCTGGGTTTGGTAGGAACAGATACACAATGGCAGGTCAAGAATCGCATGTTAAGATATAAATGAAAACTATTCAATTTTAACAATTCATTTAAGCAAATTAGGTCAATCTGTCCTCTAGTAGTCTAAAGCTAGATTCATACTTGACGCGTCGCGCAGCGCGCGAGGGTGCGCGCTCCAAAAGTGACGCAATTTCACAGTCCCCGCCCCTGCGCGTTGGCCCCGCGCGTGGGATTAGCGCGTGACGTGCACCTCTGAATTTTTGAAACTCTGCAAGCCTCTGCGCGCGCGGTGGGCGCTACGATTTGATTGACAGGTCCCCACCGACAGCCTTCACCCTCTTCACGCCGGAGCCTGCAGCTGTTTGCGCCGCTGTGGTCGTGGAGACGGAGTCGCGACGCATGGAGGAATGTTTTGTGACACAAAATGTATTAAATTCTCCTTCGTTCCTGATCTGGAGTCGGACTTTTCTTTTGTTTTTTCGCCAAAAGTCACGTGATCGCTTTCTCCTCCGCTGACTCCATGCATTAAAACCGCAAATAAAGACAACAGTTCAGCACGCGAGCGGAAAGCTATTTGTTTTTGTTGTGTGATTTCAAACAGTTCTTCTTCTACGGTAGATTTCTTCTTCTACGCCTTTCTTGCAACATATGCACAGGTTTTAGAGGGTACTGCCACCTGCTGGTCCGTAAAAGAACAGCACTTTGCCATGCGCGGCCGTGCGTCAACCATAAACACAGAGGCGACACTGTAAACGCATTTCGCCGCACGGCTGATGTGCACGCGCGCGCGCTCCAGACTGCGGACCAAAGCGAAAGTCTAACTCAGCCTTAAGCCTATAGAAGCATAACAAGCCAACCCTAACTAAAAAATTACTAATGACCTCCTTCCTTCTGCCGACTCTGGTCTTCTGTCCATCCTCATTCTTCTTGATCCAAGTTCTGCCTTCGACACCATCTGTCATTCTATCCTCCTCAACAGACTAACCTCCATTGTAGGGATGCACCGATAAATCGGCCGGCCGATCGATCGGCTCCGATTTCCTTAATTTGGGGAGATCGGTGATCGGCCGATCTTTAAATGAGAAGCCGATTTTATCTACCGATTTTATCTGCCTCAGCAAAGGTTGGAAAATCCTGAAAATTTAGGGTGCATTTTGACCTTTTAACACCTGAAAATCGGTATCTGCCAAAATCGGAATCGGCAGGTCAGACTTTCTAAAAATCGGTAATCGGTGATCGGCCAGAAAATTGAAATCGGTGCACCCCTACTCCATTGGCATCTCAGGTACCCCGTTAGGCTGGTTCAACTCCTATCTCTCTGACCGTACTCAATTCATTCAGCTTAAATCCTTCCGTTCCCAGTCCTCCCCCGTCTCCACGGGTGTCCCCCAAGGCTCTGTCCTCGGACCCCTCCTCTTCATCATTTACCTCCTTCCTCTAGGTCACATCTTCCGCAAATACGGCGTCCATTTCCACTGTTATGCTGATGACACACAGCTCTACTTGTCATCAAAACCTAACTCCACCCACCCTCCATCCTCACCGACTGTCTCAATGAGCTAAATCACTGGTTTTCTAACAATTTCCTTCAACTAAACAGTAACAAAACAGAAATCATTCTTGTCGGTACCAAAAACTCTATTTCAAAATCAGAACATCTTCTCGTCCCCCTTAACAACTCTCTGCTATCCCCCTCCCCTCAGGTCAAGAGCCTCGGTGTCATCCTCGACACCACTCTCTCCTTCACTTCACACATCAACAATATTACTCGGTCTGCCTATTTCCACCTCCGTAATATTAACCGTCTCCGTCCTTCTCTCACACCCCGCTCCACAGCCATCCTGGTGCACAGTCTTGTGACTTCCCGTATCGATTACTGCAACTCCCTTCTCTACGGCCTCCCCAACAAATCTCTCCACAAGTTACAGATGGTCCAGAACTCAGCTGCCCGTGTCATCACTCAAACCTCCTACTATAACCACATCACTCCTGTCCTGCAGCAGCTCCACTGGCTCCCGGTTAAATCACGCATCATCTTCAAAATTCTACTCCTCACGTTCAAATCTATCCACAACCTTGCCCCTCCTTATCTATCTGACCTCCTACAAATCTCCATCCCATCACGCTCTCTCAGATCCTCCTCTTCGCTACATCTCCATGTACCCTCTGCCCGCCTCTCCACCATGGGGAGCAGGGCCTTCACCTGCTCTGCCCCTCACCTCTGGAACGCTCTACCGCCAGACCTTCGAAACACCACCTCCCTTTCTCTGTTCAAGACAGCCCTGAAAACACATCTCTTTAGACTAGCTTATCATTAACTTTACTAAATGTATTTTTATTATTTTGTATTTTATATTCTTTATTTATTCTATATTTCAATTTGTTCCTACTGATGTTTCAACTGTGTTTGTTAAGTGTCCTTGGGTGTCCTGAAAGGCGCTTTTAAATAAAATGATGATTATTATTATTATTATGAATATTATTATTATTATTATGAATATTATTATGAATATTATTATGATTATTATTATTATTATGATTATTATTATTATTATTATTATTATTATAACTATAGGAGTTATCATAAAGGAAAGTCTTAAAACTGGACAATGTGTCAGCCTCATAGACAGAAACAGGAAGTTGGTTCCACAAGAGAGAAGCCTGATAACTGGAAGATCTTCCTCCCATTCTGCTTTTGGAAACTCTAGGAACCACAAGTAAACCTGCAGTTTGGGAGTGAAGTGCTCTGTTAGGAAAATATGGAACAATAAGATCTAGAATATAAGATGGAGCTAGGTTGTTGAGGGCTTTGTAGGTTAGAATACAATAATATTCTTAAGACACAACAGTTTGCAAGCATGAAGCACATGTTAGCTTCAGGTCGTCCCACTGAAGACAACAGGGGTTTCCTCGTGTATGTTGCAGACGATGTGACGTCATTCACGACAGACACAGGAAGAAAACTATGTCCAGGTCTTGTTTCTATTCATTTTGGGGCCGATTGACAGTTGAAATGGCCTATATGAAAAATAAAATGCTGCCCACTTGTGCTAAAAGTTCATGCTAGCTTGATGCTACTGCCATGTGTGAGGATAATGGGGTAGCAGCTGGGAATTTAAACTTTAAAACGATTGTCCAGTTTGTTTTCATCTTTAATCGTTTCATAGAAAACAAACGTAAATGTGATGACCTGTGGAGTTTGAATCCCATAAAAAAACATTTATATGAGAACATAACTGGAGATGGAGTCTGCTCAGGCCGAAGCCTCCACCAATCAGATCTGATCTAGAACTCATGATTTCAACTTTAATTCATCAACAAACGCTTTTGTTTTATAGATATGGTCACTTATGTTCAGCTGTGAGCAGAAAACAGATTTAAAGGCAAAGAAAGAGATTTTTATACGACAAAGCATGTGACAGTTTGTTCATAAAAGATGTTTGAGGGTAAAGAGCAGCTTTACTGTCTCCGACCTTTGACCTCTGTTTGTTTCAGGTCATAAAACCCAAACAAGAAGAACACGCAGCAGGACTTGATGGACTTTTGTCTGAGAATCAGGTTGGATGCTTCAGAACCAGCCAACACCTTCAGGAGACAAACCTCCAGCATCAACAAGTCCACAACTCTCTGAGTGGGCCTGAGGAAGATGAGGAGGGAAAACTGTGAAGAACTGGGGGTGGATTAAGGAAGATCTGGTTACATAATCCATCTCAAAGCCGGTCTGGAACAAGAGAACGCCTCAAAGCTGCAGGTTCTGAAAATGAGCAGAGTCACTGCAGGGACAGAAAACTGACCGGAAGTGACCTGCACAGCTGGCAGTGAAAAACATTTAGGTTTCAGGATCCAGATGAAGACAGAGCAGGTCCTGCAGGATTACTGGGAGGGGGTCCAGAAGGGACTGAACACTGGGAGGGGTCCAGAAGGGACTGTTCTACTGGTTTTGTTCTCAGGTCAGCCATGCGGCCACGCCTGCATCTGCATCATCATCATCATCACAAGCTCAGCTCGGGTCAAAACAAAAACATCCATCAGTTCAGGGAGGACACTAACAAGAAAGTTCTGCAGCAGCATGGAGACCAGAACCATGGAGACCAGAACCATGGAGACCAGAACCAGGCCCTGCGGGTCCGACTTCTCCAACATCCTGCACCAGAACCAGCAGCCACAGCTCCATGATGGATGCTGCCTGCAACAATAAACATGATGCTCCTGGAACCCAAACACACAGAACCGAGCCCTGCAGGGAGCCTGCAGCGCCGCGGGGCGGAGCTCACCTGGAGGCCGAAGAAGGCGCTCTGAAGTCCCGCTCGGAGTGAAGGACGACCCGCTGGACCGCAGGCAGCTGGGAGCGAAAACAACCAGCAGCTCAGAGTTGTTCTCAACAAGCCTCCTCCTCTTCTGTCCCCTCCTCCTCCTCCTCCTCTTCCTCCTCCTCCCAGCAGCTCGGACTGCAGCGGGAGGAGCGCTCGCTTTAAGCACCGGGACACACCGGCAGAACCTCAGATGGATTCAGGTTCACAGCAGAGAAAAAACGAATGTGTAGATTTAAACCAGTGAAACTGATATTAGATGTATTTTTATAAAGTCTCGTGCCAGACATCAGTAAATCTGAACTAATTGAAGGTCATCGCATGATGGACTGGCGTTTAATATAGAGTTTGAAACAAAGATCACCTTAAACTGATAAAAAAAAACATCACCTTGAATACAGGGGCCCCCCAAGGATGTGTGCTGAGCCCCCTTCTATTCACCCTGCTAACACACAACTGCACACCATCATACAGCTCCAACCACTTCATCAAGTTTGCGGACGACACAACAGTGGTAGGTCTCATCAGCAACAACGATGAGACGGACTACAGGAACGAGGTGAGCCGCCTGGCCTTGTGGTGCGGACACAACAATCTCACTCTCAACGTGGAGAAGACAAAGGAGATTGTTGTGGACTTCAGGAAGAGGGATGCCCAACATGCCCCTCTGACCATCAACAGCACCACAGTGGAGAGAGTGGACAGCACCAAGTTCCTGGGAGTGCACGTCTCAGAGGACCTGTCCTGGAGCAGGAACACTGCATCACTGGCCAAGAAGGCTCACCAGCGCCTCTACTTTCTCCGCAAGCTGAAAAGGGCTGGAGCTTCAACCCCCATCATGTGCACCTTCTACAGAGGTGCCATAGAAAGTGTCCTGACCAGCTGCATCACTGTGTGGTTTGGTGCATGTACTGCATCCTGCCGCAAGAGCCTCCAGCGCATCGTGAGAGCAGCTGAGAAGATCGTCGGCACCTCCTTGCCCTCACTGCAGGACTTACACAGCAACCGCCTCACTCGGAAAGCCCTCTGCATGGCAGGTGATCCCACACACCCACTACACAGCTGCTTCAGACTGCTGCCATCAGGGAGGAGACTGAGGAGTCTCCAGGCTCGAACCAGCAGACTGAGAGACAGCTCTGTTCATCAGGCAGTCAGGATGCTAAACACTCTGCCTGCTCTGCCTCCCCTCCCACTTGTACTGCCTTAACACAAAAAACTTTCACACACCACCACACAACACAAAGATTTTAACACTGGACTCTGTGTCATCAAAACGGGTTATTCACTCAACTCACGGTCATGTGCTCATTCAGTTTGCACTACTTCTTATATTTGCACTAATGTTTGTATTACATTACTGCCTATAGTCATACTACTGTTTACATCTACATTTACACTACTGCTGATATATATATTCTTTTTACTAGCCTTATTGCATATGCCACTTTACCTCTATACCAATATCAACTACCTCATACATATACTGTGTACATAAACTTCATATGCTGCTTTGTCACTTTATTACAAATGTCAATGGCAGAACCTTCATTTTATTTCATAGATATACTTTTATACTTTTATACTACTATGCTAAAACTCAGGACAGTATCACACTTTTGTTATTTCAATTTATGCTTATGTTTGTTAAATGTTTTCATGTTTAAATGGTTATTGTTGCACCGAGGGTCTGAGAGAAATGCAATTTCAATCCTGTGTATGTCCTGTACATATCGCAGTTTTGACAATAAAGTTGACTTTGACTTTTGAATGTCAGAGTTATAGTCAATTCTGTCCAATTTTACAAACTGTGTTATACACACAAGGTCTTGTATAACTTGTTGGCGCTTGGCGAATGTGTTGGGGGGTAACTGTCAGCTACTACCACACTATAGTTTGACCTGTGTGCAGTATTTGTATCTATCTGTAGAAAAGACTACAGGTACACAACTTTTAGAACAACGGCTCCCACCCAGACAGCTAAGGCAGAGAAGACCTCGTATACTTCAGTAAGAGAGTTCAACATCTGGATCAAGAGCCCACCTCTCTGATGGTATAGGGGTGCATTAGTGCCTGTGGCATTGACATTGTTACAGTTATGAATGCACATGCTCAAAGTGAGTATTTTGCCATGCTTTGGGGTCTGAACAGTGTCATGGCTACTTCTGGTTTGATAAACAATGTTCGTATGTATCTCAGTTCAGCTGCTCTGCAGTTGTTCACACAGAATATTAATGTGCACGTCAGCTTTCAAACTATTTGGGGTGGGGCGCCCAATTTTACGCATGCACATTAGTAACTGTAACCAGGTCATTTGACAGCTACACACTGCACCAGTGATCCCAGAAGATCAGTGTCCTGCAGGTTTGAGTTGTTTCCTTCCTCTTCAGCAGGTCTTCATCATCTGTCCAGGCCTTGTTAATCACTTGTTCAGTTAAAGCAGAGAAACATCTAAATGTTGTCTCCTCTGTTTTGTTAGTAACTGACATAGTTACACTAAAAGTGCATTTAAATGCAGTAACTTGTAATGAATTACATTTTTAAAGTAAACTTCCTAACACAGATGAAGTTTCTTCTGCTCAGACTCCAGGCAGTGATGATCCAGTAGTGGGCGGAGCCTCTTCAGAGCAGACAGGAACAAGAACCTGTGTGAAACTGGTTCCATCACAAACTGACTGTGAATGGGACGACTTCCAGCCCACACAGAGCTGTATGTTCCTTTTTACTGTGTCTTTCATTCTGTAAACTAATTGGAAATTATCTGGATGTTTTTCTGCATCGCAAGCCTTTTTTGTACAAATTTTTTTAAACCTTGTTCTTAAATAATTGTATAATTGTTTTTAACGTTCTTTATTAAAACCAATTATAATCCAGTGCATTTAACTATAATTGTAACATGCAAATACAGTATATAACATGCTGCTGGTTTAAAAACTTGGGGTTTTGTTTTGACGGTGCCATTTACCATGTTTTTCTGCCGATAAGGTGCACCGGATTATAAGGTGCATTAAGCAAAACAAAACGGTCAGATAAGGCAAACTTTATTCAACACATTCACAATAAGCACATAAAATCAGTTTGAGGTCAGTAAGCACAACCAGAATTAATACATAAGGCGCACCTGATTATAAGGCTCAATGTCAGTTTTTGAGAAGATTCAAGGATTTTAAGTGTGACTTATATTCTGAAATGTATGGTAAACTTATTTGTCATAAAACAAAAACCTGCATTACATACAAAGTATATACAGTATATATGTATA
>JBBPBX010006429.1:10607-21873 GCA_038048925.1 Garcialebias charrua | reverse complement strand
GCATTTAATTTTAACGAGTTCTCTCTTTTTTTGGATTCAAACAGATTAAATGTGACCAGACAAGATGTAACTCACTAGAAACATTAACTTATGTTGATTCACCAGGAGATGAACCTTTTATTAACAGAATCATAAAATTACATCAAACATTTGTATCAAGATTAGCTCTGATTTAGATTTCATATAAACTACTGTAGACAAGATTCAAATTTAAAACAACAGACAAGTTAAGGGTCTTATATTAACTTTTCTGCAGGCACATTAACTTAGAGTTTACTGGCTTAGAAGAATAAGTTTAGGAGGAAGAATGGAATGAAAGATAAGAGACATACAGATGCCAGTTAGATATTAGCTGTTTCTCATTTTAAAACAAAACTGAACAAGTCAGTTTGACATATTATTCAACTTTGACACCGTTAGACACCATCATATGAAGAAGTAACACAGTAATGCTTCATATTAAAGAATAACACAGCATAATAGCAAATATCATGAAAATGACAAAATGTTATTCTTTTGATTACATTTGAATTAGAATAAAATTAAAGAGGCAAGGAGTCTCTTGTGAGTGATCAAGTTATTAGATTTAAACTAAATGTAATAAACTGTGTTAATGTCTGTTTAAATGAGAGTATCAGTGAAAAGGTGTCACTGGGACAGTTCAAAGAGACGAAGGTGTATCAGAGACCACGGTCTGGTCCACTACAGGTGTAATAAAAATAAGTAGCCATTAATTTCCACGCAGCGTCTTAATTTTGAACACACATTAGTTTAGTCCCAGATCTCTCGGTTCATTTGTGTTTGGTGTTTAAATAAAAGTAGTGTTTGCCTTTTTTAAATGATTTCTGCTGATAAAATGTGAGGAGAGCGAACATCAGGAGCTCAACAGGTTGTTCGTGGTAGATGTCAGTTTTCCTGCACTGCAAAGTTGAACTCAACTTCAGTGTGTTGCCTGGCAACAAGTGGCGGTCTTCACCCACTCAGGTGTGTTTGGGATGAAAAAGAGTAACTGTGTGGGCCGTTAAAGTGTCGGGCTCATTTTCAGACAGAAAATGGACAAATGAAGAGGATAAGTTTTCTTTTTCTCTACAACAAACACTTCCAGACTGAGCACTGTTTCCACGGTGACCACAATGGGATGCCAAGCTGGTTGCTGGGAGAGGAAGAGGAAGGAGGTGGATGCTGTTCCATGGGGAATGATGAATGTGCGTAGGCCGGCCTTCGTTCTGTCCTGGTGCCTTAGTGTGTAGGCGGCTGTGGTTTTATTAATAAATGCTGCAGCTTTCACACAGAAATGTACAAAAGCACGCCAACAAATTCACAAGCCTTCACCTCCGGCCGTGTTGAAGCTGGGCAGAATAGAGCTAACCCAGATTCCTTCATGATGATCTCCTGTGGACTGGGTTTCAGGATAGAAACTGTAATGTGGACAGGAGGAGCAGATCAGCTCAGAACTGGTCTAAACAGATCCTCTCATGGGTGCACAAATAACAGAAAGGCTTCACTTCCATTCGGGAGCCGGGATCTAATTTCTGTTCAAAAACGTGTTGACCCCCAAAAAGCCCTTATGTCCCTGGAATAAAACTGCTGGTGCCAAAATGTAAACAACATTTGTGAAAGCTTGTTTCAAAATGTTCATAGGGGCTCTCCGTTTCCTCTTTTTGTTGGACTTTGAACTTTTTAGAAAAATCTGAAATACAAACTTTTTCATAATAGTCACAATCAACACAGCATCTGCAAACAATTGATAATATTTTTACTAATTTAGCAGATGACAAAACAATAAGTGGTATTTTGATGGCTGATTTGACTGATCATTTACCAGTTTTTACAATTTATAATAAAGAAGATAGTATTACAAGACCGGTTACAAGAACGAAAAAAATAATAAACACATCTAAAAAATCCGCTCATTCTCAATCAGTTCATCTGGACAGTTTCTTTTTAGCGGATTTGATACCTGGACTATTGAGAATTAACTTTCTTGTCACATCTAAAAAATCATTAGATAGATTTAAAGATGACTTGAAAAAACAAAATTGGAATGATGTGTATGTGGATGACGTAAACAAATCATATGATGAGTTTATGAAAATTTTGGATGTTTTGTATACAAAAAATTGTGTGCAAAAAAATCATACAGTACTAAGAAACGTACTATCGATCAACTGTGGATGACGACAGGACTGAGAAACGCATGCAAGAAAAAAAACTATCTGTATTCTTGTTTCTTGAAAAACAGTACTCCTGAGGAGGAAAATAAATACAAAAAATATAAAAACAAATTAACGGGAATTATAAAAAAACAAAAGAGAGAATATTATAGTGAACTATTACATAAAACAAATGGTGATATGAAAGCAACTTGGAGAGTGATGAACAGTGTTTTGAACAAACGCAAAAATAGTATGAGCTTGTCTCAGTATTTTGTGGATGAAAATAATGAAATACAAGAAGAACATGAAATTGTAAATGGATTCAATAATTATTTTGTAAACGTGGGACCACACCTTGCAAAAACAATTCCATTAGTTGATAAGGATGTGTGTCACTTAATCAAAGGTTGTGAAAACACTATGTTTCTACATGAAATTGATAAGGAAGAAATATTGATAGTAGTTAAAACTTTTGCAGATAAAAAATCTAAGGACTGGGTTGATATGGACATGATGGTTGTAAAGGACATAATAAGTCTTGTTATCGAACCGTTCACATACATATGTAATTTGTCTTTTTCCACGGGTGTATTTCCTGAAAATATGAAAGTAGCAAAGGTGATCCCTATCTTTAAAAATGGTGACAAATGCGTCTTTAACAACTATAGACCAATATCATTGTTGCCGCAATTTTCCAAAATTCTAGAAAAAATATTCGTAACCAGATTAGATAAATTTCTTGATAAATATAATATTTTAAGTGACAGTCAATATGGTTTTCGATCTAAAAATTCTACATCCATGGCTCTTATGGAACTAACGGAACAAATTACCACAGCCATTGATCAAAAGCAACATTGTATTAGTCTGTTTATTGATTTAAAGAAAGCATTTGACACAATTGACCACACCATTCTCACTAATAAATTAAACAAGTATGGTATTAGAGGACTAGCACTACAGTGGGTGTGTAGTTACTTGAAAGATAGACAACAGTTTGTACAAATTGACGGCATACGATCAAACCTCTGCAAGATCACATGTGGAGTCCCACAAGGCTCAATACTTGGACCAAAGTTGTTTATTTTGTATGTGAATGATCTAGTGAAGGTGTCTGGACTTCTAAAATGTGTTCTCTTTGCTGACGATACAACTTTTTTTATTTTGGTAGTGATTTAAATCAAATGTCTGAGCTGTTAAAAATGGAGTTTGTTAAATTACAAACTTGGTTTAAATTGAACAAACTATCATTAAACCTAGATAAAACAAATTATATGTTATTTAGTAATAAAAAGAATAAATTGGATTTTTCTTTTAAAATTGATGGTGTTGAAGTTCACAGAGTAAGCGAGGTGAAGTTTTTGGGGGTAGTTATTGATGACAAACTGTCGTGGAAACAGCATATAAATTTAGTTAAACTTAAGTTATCTAGATCTACTGCGGTGCTTTACAAAGTGAAAGATTTGTTGAATGATAAAGCTCTGTATCTGTTATATAATGCAATTTTTGTTCCACATTTAATTTATTGTGTTGAAGTTTGGGGAAAGGCGTGTAAAACCATAACGAAGCCTATTTTTATTTTACAAAAAAGAGCTGTGAGAATTATTACAAGAAAGCCTTACTGTCATCCGTCGAATATATTGTTTCAACAACTTAAGTTGCTAAAGTTTTATGATTTAGTGGATTACAATATTTTGTTGGTAATGTATAGAGCCCATAATAATGTACTGCCTTCAAATGTTCAAATTAATTTTGTAAAGAGGACGAGCTGCTATAGTCTTAAGGGAACTGAGATTTTTGCAAAACCTCAGTATAGAACAAGCTTAAAGGGACGGTCTGTTTCAATACAGGGAGTTGATTTGTGGAATGGTTTAGGAAATGAAGTTAAATCTGCAAAATCAGTGCTTGTGTTTAAAAAAATTATTAAAACTAAATTGTTAACAAAATACTAAAAATTTCTTTAAATTGTTTATTGTACATGAACATTTTAAAATTTAAATGAGTTTCTCTTTTGGTTCGATTGCTTATTGATGACTATTGTTGGAGTGAATTGTTTGTATTGATTTTGTTTTTTGTTTTGGAAAAAAGGGGCAGGTAAAATAAGATTTCTTCTTCTTCCTGCCACCTTTCATTTTATGTTTTTTCTTGCTTTTAAATATTACATGTAAGAAGGTTTTTCTTTTAACAAATGTAAAATTAATAAATCAATAAAAAAATATAAAAAACATATCACAATTTAGTTTCAGTGATTCAGAAAGTGCAAGAAATGTGATATAACGTTGTAAGTGTTACAGTCTGGCTCAGCTAGGAGAAGGGGAGGTAACATTAATGGGGGCTTCTCCGGGATATGAACCTGGAACCTCTCGCATGAAAACGAGTGGTAACAGTAAGGGTTTGGCACTCCATGAAACTAAAATCCATCCATCCATTCTCTTCCGCTTATCCGGGGTCGGGTCGCGGGTTAGCAGCCTAAGTAAGAACGCCCAGACTTCCCTCTCCCCAGCCACTTGGGCCAGTTCCTCTGGGAGAATCCCAAGGTGTTCCCAGGCCAGCCGAGAAACATAGTCCCTCCAGCGTGTCCTGGGTCTTTCTCTGGGTCTCCTCCCGGTGGGACATGCCCTGATGAAGCCAATAGGATCACATCATCTGCAAAAAGCAGATAAGTAATTCTAAGGCCACCAAAACGGATCCCCTCAACACCTTGGCTGCGCCTAGAAATTCTGTCCATAAAAGTTATGAACAGAATCAGTGACAAAGGGCAACCTTGGCGGAGTCCAACTCTCACTGGAAACGAGCCTGACTTACTGCCGGCAATGCGGACCAAGCTCTGACACCGGTCGTACAGGGACCTAACAGCCCGTATCAAAGGGCCTGGTACCCCATACTCCCAGAGTACCCCCCACAGAACCCCCCGAGGGACGCGGTCGAATGCCTTCTCCAAGTCCACAAAGCACATGTAAACTGGTTGGGCAAACTCCCACGCACCCTCCAGGACCCTGCTGAGGGTGTAGAGCTGGTCCAGTGTTCCACGACCAGCACGAAAACCACACTGCTCCTCCTGAATCCGAGGTTCGACTATCCGACGGACCCTCCTCTCCAGAACCCCTGAATAGACCTTACCAGGGAGGCTTAAGAGTGTGATCCCCCTATAGTTGGAACACACCTACGGTCCCCCTTTTTGAATAGGGGAACCACCACCCCAGTCTGCCAATCCAAGGGAACTGCCCCCGATGTCCACGCGATATTGCAGAGTCGCGTAAGCCAACACAACCCCACAACATCCAGAGCCCTAAGGAACTCAGGGCGAATCTCATCCACCCCCGGAGCCCTGCCACCGCGGAGCTTTTTAACCACCTCGGTGACCTCAGCACCAGAGATTGGAGAGCCCGACCCAAAGTCCCCAGGCTCTGCTTCCTCAGTGGAAGACGTGCCAGTGGGATTGAGGAGGTCTTCGAAGTACTCTGCCCACCGACTCACAACATCCCGAGTTGAGGTCAGTAGCACGCCACCTCCACTATAAATGGTGTTGGTGGCGTACTGCTTTCCCCCCCCCGAGACGCCGGATGGTGGACCAGAATCGCCTCGAAGCCGTACGGAAGTCATTCTCCATGGCCTCTCCAAACTCCTCCCATGCCCGAGTTTTTGCCTCAGCAACCACCCGAGCTGCATGCCGTTTGGACTGCCGGTACCCATCAGCTGCTTCCGGGGTCCCACAGGCCAAAAAGGCCCAATAGGACTCCTTCTTCAGCCTGACAGCATCCCTCACCGCCGGTGTCCACCACCGGGTTCGAGGGTTGCCGCCACGACAGGCACCAACAACCTTGCGGCCACAGCTCCGATAAGCTGCCTCGACAATAGAGGCGGAACATGGCCCACTCGGACTCAATGTCCCCCGCCTCCCTCGGAACGTGTTCAAAGCTCTCCCGGAGGTGGGAGTTAAAGCTCTGTCTTACGGGAGACTCTGCCAGACGTTCCCAGCAGACCCTCACAATACGTTTGGGTCTGCCAGGTCTGACCGGCATCCTCCCCCACCATCGGAGCCAACTCACCACCAGGTAGTGGTCAGTTGACAGCTCCGCCCCTCTCTTCACCCGAGTGTCCAAGACATGAGGCCACAGATCAGATGAGACGACAACAAAGTTTATCATCGAACTTCGACTTAGGGTGTCCTGGTGCCAAGAGCACATATGGACACCCTTATGCTTGAACATGGTGTTCGTTATGGACAATCCATGATGAGCACAGAAGTCCAATAACAGAACACCACTCAGGTTCAGATCAGGGGGGCCGTTCCTCCCAACCACACCCCTCCAGGTCTCACTGTCATTGCCCACGTGAGCGTTGAAGTCCCCCAGCAGAACAAGGGAGTCCCCAGGAGGCGCACTCTCCAATACCCCCTCCAAGGACTCCAAAAAGGGTGGGTAATCTGAGCTGCCGTTTGGCGCATAGGCACAAACAACAGTCAGAGCCCGTCCCCCCACACGTAGGCGGAGGGAGGCTACCCTCTCGTTCACCGGAGTGAACTGCAACGTACAGGCACCAAGATGGGGGGCAACTAGTATGCCCACTCCTGCTCGGCGCCTCTCACCAGGGGCAACTCCAGAGTGGAAGAGTAAATGGTAAATGGAGCTTATTTATATAGCGCTTTCCAACCCCCTATGAGGGGCCCAAAGCGCTTTACAATACCAACCATCCACCCATTCATACACACATTCATACACCGGTAGCGGCAGACTGCCATGCAAGGCGCCATCCAGTCCTACCGGGAGCAACTCTGGGTTAAGTGTCTTGCCCAGGGACACAACGACACATGGTGTGGGGAACCGGGATTCGAACCTCCAACCTTCCGATCGGGGGACGACTGCCATTACCACTACGCCACGGCCGTGAGACTGTCCAACCCCTCTCAAGGAAACTGGTTCCAGAGCAGAGCCATGCGTTGAGGTGAGTCCGACTATTTCTAGCCGGAACCTCTCAACCTCACACACTAGCTCAGGCTCCTTCCCCACCAGAGAGGTGACATTCCACGTCCCAATAGCCAGCTTCTGTAGCCGAGGATCAGACCGCCAGGGTCCCCGCCCTCGGCCACCACCCATCCCACATTGCACCCGACCCCTTTGGCCCCTCCCACAGGTGGTGAGCCCATGGGAAGGGGGACCCACGTCTCCTCTTCGGGCTGTGCCCGGCCGGGCTCCATGGGTAAAAGCCCGGCCACCAGGCGCTCGCCAGCGTGCCCCACCTTTGGGCCTGGCTCCAGAGTGGGGCCCCGGTGACCCACGTCCGGGCGAGGGAACATTAAATCCATTTATATTATTCTTCATAAGGGGTCTTTGGGCTGCACTTTGTCTTGTCCCTCACCTAAAACTAACCTGAAACTAAAATGTGACTGAATATTAACAAAACAAAAATACAGGTAGTCCCTGACTTACGAGCGAGTTCCGTTACAACGAGTTGCTCGTAACATGGAAATCTCGTAATTCGGAACGGCCGCCACGTGTCTCGTAAGTCCGGAATTTCGCTCGTAAGTTGGAACGGTTTTGCTAGCGCGACTACAAACACTCGTTTTTCATCGAAAAACTGCTTACGAGTGCATAAAAATGATCGGAAACGTGTGTCCACATGTTTAGCTAACGAACTGTGGTGAAAAAACACAGAAAAACTCGGTATTTTTTGCGTTTTTTCCAAAAATTCGCCAGCTCGTAAGTCCGGAACCTCGTAGGTCAGAGCGCTCGTAAGTCGGGGACTACCTGTAAATTGTGTTATATCGATACAAAGGGCACTTTGAAATTGATGTGTGAGAAAAACACTGCACATCATTTGCAGAAATTTCAGTATTTATTCACAACTACATGTCGTAAATATAACTAGGAAATTTGCATGTTTTCCTCACAATGTTTATGTTTCAATGTAGTTCTCAACAGTCACGTTTTAGTAAGGCACAGCCTTAAAGTCCTTGCACAGGAAGCAGTTCAGATGGAGTCCATGGTGCTGACGCAATGCATAGTTTACTAATTTCAACAAAGTGGAAATGCCACTTTTCCTCCATTACTGTAGTACTGTAGTAGGCAAGCATTAGAAAATGACAGTCAAGATGGCTTTCAGATAAACCCAAATGAAGTGTATTGATACTCTTGACCAATGTACAAGAGAAAGATACATCCAGAAAATACAAAGAATGTTAGATGATGCAGACAAGGTTCAGGTTTGGTTTATTTGTCATATGCAGATCAACACAAGGTCAACAATGCAATGAAAGAAGAACCCTCTGAACTTGCCAAAAAAAAAGAGAGAGAAAGAGTGTCTGGCTTCACATTCCTTGAACCAGAATCAGAATCAGAATAAGCTTTATTATCATTGCACCAAAATACTGTGAGATTATGTTTGTACAGTCATCCGAAAGATGGGCAGCGCGCACGTTGCTGCTACTCCTTTAGAGCACGGCCCCTAATGGTGGATCCAGACCGAACGCGTTTTCAACTGCAGGAGCGTCCGGTTTACATGCAAAGTCAATGGGGGACGCGCCTCCAGCCGCGTCTTGGCGTCGTGCGTCATGTCACGTGCGTGTTGAGCGTGCTGGAAAGCGTTTTTTCGTGCACGTGAACCCGCGTCAGCCTCCAAAGCACGCCTCCAACATGCTGAAGATTTCGCCGTTCAACGCTTTGTCAACCAATCAGGGAGAGTCGGGGAGGAGAGAGAGGGGAGTCAGCTATGTGACGCGATAACGAGGGGACGGCTGTTGCGCAACTGTGTGACGTATTGTTTGTGGGACACAGAAAAAACCCGCGGAGTCATGGACTATGGAAGAGAAACTCATTGTAGCTGTGTGTTCGCGACAAGTCCTTCACGACCAGTCAAGTCTGCTCCACAGAGACAGAAATAAAAAGCTCCTCACCTGGCGGAGTGCAGTGAGGACTCGGTATACCGGTAAGCTCCTCCCACACACCCCGCAGCAGTTTCGCGTTCCTGTCTGGACACCAAGTGCGTCCACTTGCATGCGTGAGGAGCTTTTTGGAAGTTGAAACGCTGTCCGGTCTGGATGTACCATAATACTTTTTCAGAATACTTTTTAGATAGAAAAGGGGAAAAGGCCATGAGGATAGTAGCCTGGTTAAAACCAGACCCTGTCCTTCACTTCGCTTCAGACTAGGGTCTGGGACCTCTCCATTTTAAAACGATTCTTGCTGGAGGTGTGGGCCTCTGCTGAGGAACAAAACCATTGGATATTTTGAACAGGGAAAGCATTCTGCTCCCTCCCCTCAGAGCCACCCCCCGTGCTCTGGTGAACTTGACAACTGCTCCGCCTCCTGCAGCTTTTCTCTTGCTGCTGGCTGCCGCGCTGGAAATTCTGTGTTTATATGTTAATAAAACGTTTTAATAAAATACAATAAAACCATGGATCGCTGGTCCAGCTCACCAGAAGACCAGAACATCTGATGGGACTCGGCAGCAACGTAAAACCCGAGTTTAATTCTCGTGACAACCTCAGCCATTTCCTTGTTCATTTCAGCGGAGGGAGAGAAGGAGGAGGGCGCGAGCGATCACTTGACTTTTGGCCCAAAAAACAAAAGAAAACTCCAGATAAGGGATTAAGAAGGGGAAATTAATAAATTTGTGTCACATATAAAACAGTTCTGCATCGCTTTGCATCGCTTTGAATGAGAACATGCCGGTGCTCGCTGACTGCGCGCTGGCAGAGCCCTTTTATAGGGCTCTGCGCGCTGGGACAGGTGGGGGCGTGGGTTAGGGTCCAAAACTCCGTCCCTTCTGTTCTCTGATTGGTCCGAACAAAAATCTACCGGAGAAATGGTTGTTAATAGGCTCTGTGCACAAGTGTCGTAAATCACTTGCGCATTGACCGGAAAGGTTATTTCCAGCTTCCGGTCTAGCCCCGGTCTCATTGAAAATAGTGCTGTCTGAATGTTTACAAGAGCTGCCCAAGACAATGTTCATCTTATCGTTGATTCCTGGTCCTCTGCTCCGACAAGCAAACGTAACAAGGGATTTAAATTGCATGTCTCAAGTTTTCTGCACAACTACGAGGGTAAGTAACGTTAGTTTGATCGCGTTGTGTTGTTGCTACCTGTTAGCGGCTAACGTTAGCCTATTAGCAACGCGATCTTTTTTTTGTGTACTCACGTTATAGAAACAGATTTTCCACACTTAAACAAAACGGCTCATATTTTGTGATCATTCTACATACATGCTGCTCTTCTCAGTTTCATGCAAAAATCAGGAGACAGCTGTGAAGTCGTTGTCAGGGCTCTGTGTCAGGTCCATGAAGAAAGCTGAAAAACCTCACCATAGGGTGAAGCTAGGATTGTTCAGATGACAGTTTTAAGATTACTGGTTCAGTAACCCCACGTTCCTGTTGTTAATGGGGATTTAGCTAAGATGGTAATTAAATATTAAATAAAAATAGGATGGAATTGGCTACACTTTAAGAAGATGTAAACAGTTGAGTTTGGCCTTGCTAGTCTCCAGTGGGTTATTTGCTGCATGCATTGTTCTTCTTTTATGGTTGTTACTTTTAACCCAGTGTTAATTTGGTAATTCATGCATATTAGTTTTACTTTAATCTAAAGAACACACAGCCCTTAATTCTTCTTCTTCTGAAGGCTAGAAGTTACCCTCTGATTTAAGGGGGGTGAACATTTGTGCTCAAAACAGTTTTCAGTTTATTAAAAAATAGACTGTGTGCACCCTTATGTTATGTTTAACTTGTCTTCTAGTTTCCTGGAGGAATACGTCGGAGGACTGGGCAGCAGAGCAGAGGAGTGGAGCGAGGATGTCAGTGTGAGTCAATCTAGTACATTCAGCTACATACTGTATTTACATTCTTGGTCTAATTATTTTGACCTCGTGTGTTTTTATGCAGCTCTCAGAAACTAAAGTCTTCACTCCCAGACTGCTCCTCCTGTTAGCACCCTAGGAAGCAACACCTCCATTGGCCGACTGCCAGGTTTGGGAGCACCTGTACCTCCACCATTCTCCTCCAGCGGGGACATGAAGGTTTCTGAATTTAACACCACCTCTCTGTCGTCACAGTTCAGCCGTAAGTTCATTAGTATCTGTGCAGTCCTGTTTGAATGTATGTGCGTGATATAGATTTA
>JBBPBX010006429.1:0-10493 GCA_038048925.1 Garcialebias charrua | reverse complement strand
CACCTCTCTGTCGTCACAGTTCAGCCGTAAGTTCATCAGTATCTGTGCAGTCCTGTTTGAATGTATGTGCGTGATATAGATTTAATTATTGTGTGTGTGTGCTTGCAGGTGACTTTGGCCTGCAGCCAGATCCTTGTGCTGAGCCAGCTGGTTCAGAGACACTCCGGCCCCTCCTTGCATCTGGCACGGCAGCTCAGTCCATCTCAACAAGCAGCCCTTCTTCAGCGTCGTCTGCGCCCCAACACATCAGCACAGGCTGGCCTGGTTCTGGCTGCTGCTAAATACCTTATCAGTCAAAGCAATTACAAGATTTTTTTTGTAAAATTTTCAGCCCTCATTAATCTGTTTACCTACTTGGTAGCAGATTCCATAAATCAATAAAAGTTTTATTTTAAAGGTTTTTAGCATATGATTTCTTACCTGTAAAATTTCGACCTTCTATTTCACAATTAAAGTTTTCAAATATTGAAATACAGAGGATATTGTGTTGTTGTTACTGTGGCTATAAAACAAGACTAACAATAATTTAAAAAAATATCCAATTGAATGGATAATATATCTGTAATTTTCATTTAAGGCATTTGATTGTTAATATGTTTGTTTAACTTTACCCTGTTTTTGACACTATCAAATAAACAAGGTTTTTCAAAGTTGGACCTCTCAAAAAACTTACATAGGTACAATAGGTTAACATTCTCACATAAAATTAATTTAAAAGATATCCACATACCAAAATACAGTGGTCAATAAAATGTTTAGGTACTGCACTTACAAAAATGTGACATTTATTTTTATTTACCTCCAGAGAAAACAGTACAACATGTTTCCATCAAGAATATCTACTTACAAATGTAAGACAATGTCAATATAAGTAAATGACAGCATTTTGTTTTTCTTCAAGACTGTGCCATCAGCTTTTCTGTCAAACTTCATATCTCCATTTCCTGACCAAAGAGAAGACTTTTTACTCTGGAGGAGCAGGGATGAAGGTGTTTGACACCGTAGTTCTGTACAGTCCAGGATAACTTGTGTGTCACTGTAGCGGCCATCAAAATCTTGTGCTGCAGCTCGGGGGCGGCTGCTGGTTATGGTGGGAGTTGGTGAAGACCAGACTCTGTGTGGAAGCGGAGGAAGGTGGTTCTCCTCCTCCAACACCAGGCTTCTGCAGCAAAGAGGCGAGATATATGAATCTTGTGCAGCACAGAGCCTGCAGAACCTAGATTAGTGTAGTGTGTACAGTATTTACATGTCAGTACACTAACACACAGTGAACTAAAAACTCAATTTAATATACAATAAAATGACAAGTTAAACAGGTAAAATCAATAAAAAATGAAGTAAAATCAAGCCTCTATGGAGAAAACATTACCTTTGCCCAGGTGTGATATGGTTCTCAGCAGCAGGTGCACATGAGGGAGTGAAGACTTTAGTTTCTGAGAGCTGCATAAAAACACACGAGGTCAAAATAATTAGACCAAGAATGTAAATACAGTATGTAGCTGAATGTACTAGATTGACTCACACTGACATCCTCGCTCCACTCCTCTGCTCTGCTGCCCAGTCCTCCGATGTATTCCTCCAGGAAACTAGAAGACAAGTTAAACATAACATGAGAGTGCACACAGTCTATTTTTTAATAAACTGAAAACTGTTTTGAGCACAAATGTTCACCCCCCTTAAATCAGAGAGTAACTTCTAGCCTTCAGAAGAAGAAGGGCTGTGAGTGTGTTCTTTAGATTAAAGTAAAACTACAATAATATGCATGAATTACCAAATTAAAAGAACAATGCATGCAGCAAATAACCCACTGGAGACTAGCAAGGCCAAACTCAACTGTTTACATCTTCTTAAAGTGTAGCCAATTCCATCCTATTTTTATTTAATATTTAATTACCATCTTAGCTAAATCCCCATTAACAACAGGAACGTGGGGTTACTGAACCAGTAATCTTAAAACTGTCATCTGAACAATCCTAGCTTCACCCTATGGTGAGGTTTTTCAGCTTTCTTCATGGACCTGACAGAGCCCTGACAACGACTTCACAGCTGTCTCCTGATTTTTGCATGAAACTGAGAAGAGCAGCATGTATGTAGAATGATCACAAAATATGAGCCGTTTTGTTTAAGTGTGGAAAATCTGTTTCTATAACGTGAGTACACAAAAAAAAGATCGCGTTGCTAATAGGCTAACGTTAGCCGCTAACAGGTAGCAACAACACAACGCGATCAAACTAACGTTACTTACCCTCGTAGTTGTGCAGAAAACTTGAGACATGCAATTTAAATCCCTTGTTACGTTTGCTTGTCGGAGCAGGGGACCAGGAATCAACGATAAGATGAACATTGTCTTGGGCAGCTCTTGTAAACATTCAGACAGCACTATTTTCACTGAGACCGGGGCTAGACCGGAAGCTGGAAATCACCTTTCCGGTCAATGCGCAAGTGATTTACGGCACTTGTGCACAGAGCCTATTGAGAGAAGTCCCAGACTGTGCAGTGAAGGGAAATGAGAATTGAGCGGAGCTGTGCAGGAAGGCGAGGGCCAGGCTATGAGGATAGTGGTATTACCAAAAAGATCTCTTTACACCTTGTCCTTCAGGACACGATTTAAGATATAAAATTATACCAGCAATCACATTTATAAACACATTATGTATACATTTGATGGCAAGACAGTGAGATTTGTCCATGAAGCACTTCCAGATAGTCCATAGTCCTGAGAAGATTTTGGTGTCAGTTGGTACAGTTTCTGATAAGGCTTCACTGAAGTTCTGGGTGGTGGGGGTGGGGGGTTGTGATAGTCAGGACTCTTCCTTGGTTTACATATATCCCAGGAGAAATTTGATAAATCGGCCTGCTTCGAGGCCAAACGGGGGAGTCAGATTCAGATCGCCACAATTGTTGATTTTTCTTTCAGGCAGACTGTTTTTTCTCGTCAGCCTTGAGTCTTGCTGGTACATTCAATCCAAGATGGTCAGATTTGTGGGCATTCTACTGGTTCGTGCTCATGATCCCCCTCCAAGGTTGTCCCCAACATGCTAGTGAGTCCCAGAAGCCGCAGGTTGTAAGGATGGCTCCCTCTGTTGGTCGGTCTCCCTCCTTACATCCTGTGTCTGTTCCTCTGTTGGTCTGTCAGCTCTGCGTCTCTGGTCTGCGTCTCAGGTGTTTGTGTTCATCGTTAATTACGACATGTATATTAGTCAGCATTCATGTGTGTCTCATTGTCGGGTCATTGTCCCTGTTCCCTGCTGTGTCGTACCCCAGCTCCTTGGTCTGTGAGTACATCTTGTCTACATGTTTAGTGTTAGTATTCCAACCACAGTTAGAACCTCTGTATTGTTTTGTACTGCCACGTCAGTGTTTCTTTTCCTCTTATTAAAGTGTTTTGATTTTACTCGTGCCTCTGTAAGTCTGCCTGTCTGCACCACAGGACTCATCCCTCACCCAGCACCAAACCGTGACAGAAATGACCCAACCATTTTGAGTCCTGCGGACAGGTATTCGGACTTACCATAATCTGAGGCGAAAGATGTCTGCGTCAGCCCAGAGGGAAGCTGCAGCCATCAGAGTTGGCGGGTTTCGAATCGAACCCGCTTGGAGCAGCAATAGACCCGAGCCAGAACAGCTTCCGTCTCCAATGCTGGTCGCAGCGAGGAGGAAGCGCCAGGACGGCCGCTCCGACCAGTTCACTTCCTTTACTCCTGCACGAGCCATCTCGCTGTGGGATGTGTCCGACGACGATTCAGATTCGGACCCGGAAGGACTCCTACCGTTTCCAGCTTCAGGGACACGAGACCGCAGGAGAAGGCGGCGACCGGCGAAGACACGCATTTCCGGGTTTCAGCCTGCTCTCCCCCTTAATTCTCCCACGCTGTCAGAAGAGCCGGGGGGTATTTCACAGGGGGAGGGGTGCCTGCACCCTTGCTCCGTAACGTCTCGGGGGAGACGTGCTTTGAATGGGGGAGGGAGGGGTCCCTCACACCACGTCTGCAGGAGTCACGGAGACTCCTGCACGCCACACAGCTGAGAGGAAGCGTCCTCACAAGACTCCTTCACAAAATGAGGAGCAACCTGATCACACATCGACCACAGGGGTCGCTACACCTGCAGGACTCACGCAGGAAGAGCCTGCAGGACACACTCTCGTTGCTGAAAGGTGGCCAGATCCCACCTCGACCAAAGGGGTCGCTGTGGGACAGAGATCTGAGGAGGCCACTCACATTTTCCAGCAGATACAAAGACTATTATATGCTACTGTCAATAACCCGGAACCTCATTATAAATATAAGTCGTACTCTATTATTGAAGACATTATTATTAACAGTCCTTGTTCTGTACAGTACTTGACTCAGGTTTCATCCAGATCTTGACTTTGGCTAAAATAGCGCATGAGGAGTCTAAAGCTCTGATGGAGGGCACTGACACTGCGTGCTCTGCAGCAACAGAGGACGTTGCTCCCAAAACTTCTACTGAGGGTGCTGAGGTTCCAGCACCTACAGAAGATGCTGCACCATTAGCAGCTATGGAACATGCAGAGGTCTCTCCAGCATTCACAGGGGGTGCTATCCTGCCTGTGGCACCAGAGGGTGCTGTCCTGCCAATAGCACCAGGGGGTTCTGCACCTCTAGCATTGTCTACAGAGGATCCTGCCTCTGCATCGTCCACAGAGGACGTTGCATCACCAGCATCGCCTACAGAGGGTCCTGCCTCCGCATCGTCCACAGAGGACACTGCGTCACCAGCCACGTCGATGGAGGGTCCACTCACCGCTGACGCCTCCACGTCGATGGAGGGTCCACTCACCACTGACGCCTCCACGTCGATGGAGGGTCCACTCACCGCTGACGCCTCCACGTCGATGGAGGGTCCACTCACCGCTGACGCCTCCACGTCGATGGAGGGTCCACTCACCGCTGACGCCTCCACGTCGATGGAGGGTCCACTCACCGCTGACGCCTCCACGTCGATGGAGGGTCCACTCACCGCTGACGCCTCCACGTCGATGGAGGGTCCACTCACCGCTGACGCCTCCACGTCGATGGAGGGTCCACTCACCGCTGACGCCTCCACGTCGATGGAGTGTCCACTCACCGCTGACGCCTCCTCGTCGATGGAGGGTCCACTCACCGCTGACGCCTCCACGTCGATGGAGGGTCCACTCACCACTGATGCCTCCACATTGATGGAGAGTCTTCCCATAACATTTGAGGTCTACACCACTCACATTTCCTGTCCAGAGGGGTCTCAGGAGGGAGCCCCTCACGTTACCTGTTCTGGGTGGGCCCCGGAGGGTGCCACCCACATCTTCTGCTGTCCAGAGTTCTCGCAGCCAGAGGGCGTTGCCCAGCCTCCGGCTCCAGAGGACACTGACCTACCTGAAACCTTCGATCCCGTCTTGTTTCCGTCTGAAGGGCCTGATGGACGACCTCTCAACCGCCTGCCTGACCGGCCCCGGTTTGATGGATGGTGTCCAGGCCTCCCGTCTGATCTGTTCTCGTCTGACATCTCAATGCCCAAAGACGTCTTGTCTGACGTCTCAACGTCCGAAGACGTCTCGTCTGACGTCTCAATGCCCGAAGACGTCTCGTCTGACGTCTCAACGCCCGAAGACGTCTCGTCTGACGTCTCAACGCCCGAAGACGTCTCGTCTGACGTCTCAACGCCCGAAGACGTCTCGTCTGACGTCTCAACGCCCGAAGACGTCTCGTCTGACGTCTCAACGCCCGAAGACGTCTCGTCTGACGTCTCAACGCCCGAAGACGTCTCGTCTGACGTCTCAACGCCCGAAGACGTCTCGTCTGACGTCTCTACCCCAGACAACGTCTCGTCTGACGTCTCTACGCCCGACGACGTCTTGTCTGACGTCCCTACGCCCGAAGACGTCTCGTCTGTCGTCTCTACGCCAGAAGACGTCCCGTCTGACGTCTCCTTAGTCGTTGACTCAACATCCGACGTGGTTTCGATGGAGATGATGTTGCCTGATGTCTTGCCTGACTCACGTGATGACGAAGTCTCAACGTTGCTCGACGTCTCAACGCCGCTCGACATCTCAACGCCACTCGACGTCTCAACGCCACTCGACGTCTCAACGCCGCTCGACGTCTCAACATAGCTCGACGTCTCAACAGAGCTCGACGTCTCAACGTTGCTCGACGTCTCGTGGCTTGGCGCCAATGCGCCGCATGATGGGGCTCCTGTTCTAGGTGGGCCCTGGAGGGTCCCACCCTCGTCTTCGACTGTCCTGAGGCCTCGTCACCTATGGTGGCTCCTGCTCGATGGACGGCCTCCGGGTCGCCCGCCTGATGTGTCTCTGCTGGACGGACAGCCTCCCGGTCATCCACCAGACGGGGTCCTGCGCGATGGATGGTCTCCCGGTCGCCCACCTGAGGGGTCCTTGCCCGAGGTCGACATCTTGGCCTCGATGTTTGGGCGCTCGTTAGTTTTCTAGTTTTGCTTTTGTGTTTAGCTTTTGTCCCAGGCCCTGTTCCTGTCGGTTTTTGGTTTGTTGTCCTTGTGTTTTGTCCCCTGTCTTTGTGTTTTCTCGTGCCCGCCGTCCCTGCGGTTCCTCCCTCTGCCCACCCTGTTTTTTGGGGGGTGTTCTTTGGGGACGCCGGGGGGCGTCTTTGAAGGGGGGGTACTGTAAGGATGGCTCCCTCTGTTGGTCGGTCTCCCTCCTTACATCCTGTGTCTGTTCCTCTGTTGGTCTGTCAGCTCTGCGTCTCTGGTCTACGTCTCAGGTGTTTGTGTTCATCGTTAATTACGACGTGTACATTAGTCAGCATTCATGTGTGTCTCATTGTCGGGTCATTGTCCCTGTTCCCTGGTGTGTCGTACCCTAGCTCCTTGGTCTGTGAGTACATCTTGTCTACATGTTTAGTGTTAGTATTCCAGCCACAGTTAGAGCGTCCGTATTGTTTTGTACTGCCACGTCAGTGTTTGTTTTCCTCTTATTAAAGTGTTTTGATTTTACTCGTGCCTCTGTAAGTCTGCTTGTCTGCACCACGGGACTCATCCCTCACCCCGCAACAAACCGTGACACAGGTGGCCTGCGATTCTCACAAACCAGGTTGTTTCTCTCAAAAAACAAAGCCCCACTGGTTTGTCTGGCATTAAGTCTTTTAGCCGACTGAAAAGAGGCCACATTCTTATGATCTGTCCACACTAGAAAAGTGTGAGTAGCTCTCAACATCAAATGTCTCCATTCCTCCAGTGCTAACTTAATTGCCAGTAACGCACAATTTTCATCATTGTAAGACTGACGCTCTGCAGAACCTGCAGCAGAAACACATGCATGTCTTCAGGCTTTTAGAGAACGACAGAATGATTGGGTTGTAAAGTGTGTTATCACACAGACCCCTTCAAACGCTCAGTTCTGAAACAACACCTCCTACACTTTTATTGTGCGTCTTTGTATGAGTAATATCTCAAGGCCTGTTGGCATGACGACAAGCCTCTAACAGTGTACACCAGGATGAGCTGGTCTCTGAGCTCTAATGTGCACACACATCCATTATTCTCTAACTCAAAGTGTTTTTGAACTATTAGACTTCAGTACAATCTGCTGATTTATTTCCAACTGTTCTGGTTTTCCATTTGACAAGAAATCCATATTAGTTTATTCTGATCATGGGGTTATTTTTTAAGTTCAGGCTTTCTCGTGCACTGTCATCACTGTGAAGGGTATGTTGAGCTTTACCTCGTCTCAGGGAATCTTGGGCTGCGATTTAACTGGATCAGATTGTTCAGTCAGGTGAGTTGTTCTTATGTAACATCTTTGCTGCTTTGACTTTGTTTACATCATGCAATGACAGACAGTTTCTGCTGCCGCTCCTTCATGAGGTACAAAAATATTCAAATCAGCTGCTACCTTCAATTTTTTTAATTGATTTCTACCCAACAAGAGTACAGTGATACATTGATTTTATTAATTGTGTGCAATGTGTAAAACAACACAACTTATAAACTGATAAAAAGAAATGTATCTTTGCATGAGCATTCAACATGTTTTTTGTCTTTTGGTCTTTGAATATGTTTGTTTACATGAACTTGCTCTGTTCTATCTAAATGCAACTTTTAATATGAACATTTTTAAGCTTGAAGATTATATCAGAACAGTCTTAAATCTATTCAGGTCATATTTATCTGACAGATTTGTTTATATTTATAACAAACTTCCTCATGCACCATAATTAGTCATGGAGTTCCACAAGGTTTCGTATTCACTCCTATATATTTTCCTTTTAGATACACATTCTCTTGTTAAAATTTTGAGCCAGTGCTAGATAAACTTCTATGCTAATGTTGCCATTTTGTGTTTTTCTATGAAGCCTGACTGACCAATCTGATCAGTTCCTTTAACCAGTGCTTGTTAAGTTTTTATATTAACGTTCACACATCTACAGTACTCATTATTATCATCACACTCTTGACTTAGTTCTGATCTATGGCATAGAGATTGAGGACTTAGTAGCCTGGTTAAAACCAGACCCTGTCTTGAAGGGAAATGAGAATTGAGCGGAGCTGTGCAGGAAGGCGAGGGCCAGGCTAAGGACTTAGTAATAGTTCCTCAAAATCCAGTTCTGTCTGACCATTTTTAATAACCTTTGAGTGTACAATAAATGACTACACAGTCACTTGAGAGTAAATTTAATCTTAGCAGGTGTTTATCAGAAAACGCTGTAAACTAATGTAAACTGGTCATGTCCCACATCAAGGCAACCGTCAACATCAACGAGGACCCTCATCAATATGCATACCGCGAGAACCGATCAACAGAGGACGCCATCTCCTCTGTGGTCCACACTGCTCTCACCCACCTGGATCAGAAGGACTCATACGTGCGTCTGCTCTTTGTGGACTTCACATCTGCCTTCAACACCATGATCCCCCAAACTCTGATAGACAAACTATCTACACTTGGACTAAGCCCCTCCATTTGTAACTGGGTACTAGACTTCTTAACAAACAGACCACAGTCCGTGAAGATCCACAACTTCTCCTCCTCCACCATAACCCTCAGCACTGGCTCTCCTCAAGGATGTGTGCTGAGCCCTCTTCTGTTCACTCTGCTCACATATGATTGTACAGCCACACATCCAGGCTGTCATATTGTTAAGTTTGCAGATGATACAGCGGTGGTGGGATGCATCACAAACAATGATGAGTCCAGCTACAGACAGGAGGTGGAACACCTGGAGAGCTGGTGCAAAGAGAATAATCTTCACATGAATGTGAAGAAGACAAAGGAGATGATTGTGGACTTCAGAAGGAACAAACACACCCACGCCCCACTGAACATAAGTGGATCTGCAGTGGAAGTGGTCTCCAGCTACAAATACTTGGGTGTACACATGAATGATAACCTCAGCTGGAGCAACAACACCACCAGCCTAATCAAGAAAGGTCATCAGAGACTCTACTTCCTCAGACGACTGAGACGAGCTGGTCTGAGTAGCCCAGTTCTCACCTCCTTCTACACACGAGGTCAAAATAATTAGACCAAGAATGTAAATACAGTATGTAGCTGAATGTACTAGATTGACTGACTCACACTGACATCCTCGCTCCACTCCTCTGCTCTGCTGCCCAGTCCTCCGACGTATTCCTCCAGGAAACTAGAAGACAAGTTAAACATAACATAAGGGTGCACACAGTCTATTTTTTAATAAACTGAAAACTGTTTTGAGCACAAATGTTCACCCCCCTTAAATCAGAGAGTAACTTCTAGCCTTCAGAAGAAGAAGAAGGGCTGTGAGTGTGTTCTTTAGATTAAAGTAAAACTACAATAATATGCATGAATTACCAAATTAAAAGAACAATGCATGCAGCAAATAACCCACTGGAGACTAGCAAGGCCAAACTCAACTGTTTACATCTTCTTAAAGTGTAGCCAATTCCATCCTATTTTTATTTAATATTTAATTACCATCTTAGCTAAATCTACATTAACAACAGGAACGTGGGGTTACTGAACCAACAATCTTAAAACTGTCATCTGAACAATCCTAGCTTCACCCTATGGTGAGGTTTTTCAGCTTTCTTCATGGACCTGACACAGAGCCCTGACAACGACTTCACAGCTGTCTCCTGATTTTTGCATGAAACTGAGAAGAGCAGCATGTTTGTAGAATGATCACAAAATATGAGCCGTTTTGTTTAAGTGTGGAAAATCTGTTTCTATAACGTGAGTATACAAAAAAAAGATCGCGGCTAACGTTAGCCGCTAACAGGTAGCAACAACACAACGCGATCAAACTAACGTTACTTACCCTCGTAGTTGTGCAGAAAACTTGAGACATGCAATTTAAATCCCTTGTTACGTTTGCTTGTCGGAGCAGGGGACCAGGAATCAACGATAAGATGAACATTGTCTTGGGCAGCTCTTGTAAACATTCAGACAGCACTATTTTCACAGAGACCGGGGCTAGACCGGAAGCTGGAAATTACCTTTCCGGTCAATGCGCAAGTGATTTACGGCACTTGTGAACAGAGCC
>JBBPBX010006428.1:1391-63051 GCA_038048925.1 Garcialebias charrua | reverse complement strand
TATATATATATATACATACACATGAAATTTATGTATTTTATATGTACAGTAATCCCTTTCTACTTTGCGGTTCGGTTATTGCAGGTTCGCTATATTGTGGAATTTCAAAGTAAGATCGGGCATGACACAATTGGCTTATTGGTGGATAAGCAATGGATTGTTTATTTAAAATTAGGGATGGCGCCGATCTGATACCAGCATAATTTAAGTATCAGATATCGGATCCAACCTGCCAATATTTCCGATCCAGCTTTAAAGGTTCAGTATGTAATTTCTGGAACACGCTGGAACTTAGGGAAATTTTGAACAGAGACACGTTTCTGGTCCCTCCCCCTCAGAGCCATATACCCTTGCTCTGCTGAAATTCAAATTCAAGCTCTGTTTTTATTGGCTGATTCAAATTCAAGCTCTGTTTTTATTGGCTGGTTACAAACTCTGTTTTTATTGGCTGGTTAACGGCGGGTCACTGTGGCTTTTTAGAAATGCTTTTAGAGAAGCAAGGGGACAATAGTTTTTTTCAGAGATTACTTGTCTAAAATCAGTATGTCAGGAGGTAGTGACAGAGTGAAGAAATATGTTAAAAATATATTGTTAGAAAAGTTACATACAGCTCCTTTAAAGAGCACTTGTGTGTTCCTTCACATTTTGTGACTGCAGTCTTAACATTGTGTGAGTTAAACCCAATGAAAACACTCTAGAGCCTTACAACAAGGAACTCACTAATTTTAACAGCACACAAGAGGCAGCTCTATACCACACACATGTTCTTCTCACTCATGGTGCAGCTGGAAAAACAAACAAAAAACGCTAAGCATGATGGGAAAGACAACACAGCCCATTCCCCTTAAAGTGAGACTAAACCCAGGTTGAGACGGTAACTCCTCCTTCCAAAATCTCCCTGAAAATGGGTGTGTCGAGAGACAAGGAAGGGTGGAGGTAGAGTTGTGCTTTTGTTCACGCCTCCACCTGCAACAACCTAAAACAAATTAAACCTCTAGCCAACAACATACACCAAGCAACAACAAAGAATAAACATGTAGATGTATTTATCTATTCCACCCATTCCATCCAAAACCAAAGGCCTAAAAAATGAAAATGAAAAGAAAAATAAAACCGCTTGTCAGGAGTGAAATGCAGCACTTCCATATAAGGTATGCACTTCTCATCTCTGCAGGGGATTGGCTCTGCTTGAACCACCTGTGTGACATCACACATGAGCAGACATGTCACACATGAGCGTTTGCACAAATAAGAAAATTAAGGTGTAATCCACCAGTTCAACCCATAGAACTACCGTAAACACATTTTTAGACCAAATATTGCCAAATATTGCCAATTTACACAGATATGCACAATTATGTGAGAATAAACACAGCCATAGTGCTAGATAACATTTTAAACACATTCTAGGGAGTTTATCAGCTAAAAAAAGTTATTTTGGGGTTTAGTCGCACTTTAACCACCAAGAAAGTGGATTTTGTTGTCTTTCCCATAAGGCTTAGCGTTTTTTTTAGTTTTCCAGCTTTAGGTGCAGCTGGAAAACTAAAAAAGCGCTAAGCATTATGGGAAGGATAACAAAATCCACTCCCCATAACCACCAAGGGAGTGGATTTTGTTGTATTTCCCATAATGCTTAGCATTTTTTTTTAGTTTTCCAGCTTTAAGTGCAGCTGGAAAACTAAAAAAATGCTAAGCATTATGGGAAAGACAACAAAATCCACTCCCCTTAACCACTAAGAGAGTGGATTTTGTTGTCTTTCCCATAATGCTTAGCGTTTTTTTAGTTTTCCAGCTGCACCTAAAGCTGGAAAACTAAAAAAACCTCTAAGCATTAGGGGAAAGACAACAAAATCCACTCTCTTATAATAATAATAATAATAATAAACTTTATTTGTATAGCACCTTCCTACAATGCCTTGCATTGACCAAGGTGCTTAACAGGATAAAAAGATGAATAAACTGGAACAATAAATCAATGAAAATAGAATAAGAAACAACAGCAATAAAAGAAGGCAATGGAAATAAAAATGCTACATACTAAAATACCAAAAGTAATAAAAGTTACACACTGAAAGCTTTTTTGAACAAGTGGGTCTTCAGTCTGGTTTTGAACAGAGTCAGATCAGAGGTGGCACGCAGCTCAAGGGGGAGGCTGTTCCAGGCTTTTGGGCCGGCAACAGAAAATGACCGGTCTCCCCATTGTTTGTACCTTGAGCGAGGCACCTCCAGCAGGTGTTGACTGGCAGATCGTAAAGCTCTGCCGGGCTGATGGGCTTTCAAAAGTTCTGAGATGTAGAGAGGTGCAAGTCCATTCAGAGCTTTGAAAACAAACAGGAGCAGCTTGAACTGTATCCTGAACTGAACCGGGAGCCAGTGTAGAGAGGACAGGACAGGAGTGATGTGTTCATATTTTCGTGTGTTGGTCAAAAAGCGCGCGGCAGAGTTCTGTACAAGCTGTAAACGGGAGATGGAGGATTGATTAATACCAACATACAAAGCATTACAATAGTCAAGTCTGGAGGTCACAAAGGCATGGATGGCCTTCTCCAGATCACCACGGCTGAGAAATGACTTGACTTTGGAGAGCAGTCGGAGCTGAAAGAAGCTGGTCTTGACAACAGAACTGATCTGTTTATCAAACTTTAAGTTGGAGTCAAGCTGCACTCCAAGATTTCTGAAGTGGTTAAGGGGAGTGGGCTGTGTTGTCTTTTCTTTCCCATCATGCTTAGCGTTTTTTTTTCAGCTGCACCTTGAGTGAGAAGGACATGTGTGTGGTATAGATCTGCCTCTTGTGTGCTGTTATAGTTTGCGAGTTACCTGTTGTAAGGCTCAAGAGTGTCTTCATTGGGTTTATCTCACACAACTTTAAAATTAATTGTCTCAGTACAAACATTTCATTATACAGGTGCACATAACTGTACAGTATCGGTTCGGAAAAGTATCGGTATTGGTCGATACACAGTTTATAAGTATCAGTATCGGATCGGAAGTGAGAAATGTGAATCGGTGCATCCCTATTTAAAATAAATTGTTTTAAATGATTTTGCACCATTTGTGCAGACTACAAGTGCAAGGGAAAGTTCCCTCCTGCAACCAATCAGCTGATTTCCTTCTCTGCCACTTACACATTTCTGCTACTGCAGCTTTGTGAAGGGTTAACCCTTTGCTGTCCAGAAGCACCAACTGACTTTTGTCTTCCAACTTAAAATTTAAAGTATGTCACATCGTAAAAAGCCTCATAATCACAAAATATAAAAGTGTTCGAAGTCATTTTTTAATTATTTTACAACTTCTATTCAGTTGTTGAAGTGTAATTGATCAAAACGTACATTTCTGCTCCGTGCTGCAGAGAAGAAGTTGTATGACATCCCTTTGATGTTCTGCTGCACTTCTCTTCCCTACAATTTATGTAAAATGTTACAACATTTACATTTAAATTCTTCATTTAAGGTGGGAGATTGGGAAAACCAGGTGAAGAGTGTCATTACAGCCTGGCACATATCATGACAAAGTTTACTGAACTTGAACTGAACTTGAACTTGGGACTACTGTATCCCTTTTTTGCGGTTTTTCACTCATCGCACGTGGGCGTGGTCCCCAACACCCGCAATAAACGAGGGACTACTGTATATGTGTTTATAATCTGTAACGTTCTATATTGCACCAAAGTTCTTGCTCAACAATCCAGGTATAAAATACTTTGTACAACAATGTTTTTTTATTGAACTACTGTATCTAGGATTGAAGAAGTCCACTGGAAGATAGATGAAACAACCCAGTACGATAAAAGAAACCGTCCAGATGACCTGACTGAACATAGTTGGTGTTTCTATATTGCTTAAAAGTATAGGTCCCTCAAATGAATAGGGTGGAGAAAGATTCAGCTATGGGGCTAAGGCCACCATTGGCCATGCCCAGGCTCCACCTTTACAGGATTACTCCCTCCACTCGCCAGAATCCATCATTCTGTGTTGCTTCAGTCAAAAAAACAACAACTGTTCTTATACACAGTGTAACTCCTACCCACTTAAATATTTTACCCAAAACATTAAGGTTTACTTGCATTCCTTGTTCAGCTCTGGTCCAGAAAAACACTCATCTCAAACCATAAGCATTAAAGCTTTAGTATGTAGCTTTTTTTATAAACATATTTCTTCACTCTGTCACTACCTCCTGACAGACTGATGTTAGCCAGGTAATCTCTGAAAAAAAAAAAAAAAAATTGTCCCCTTGCTTCTCCAGGTGGTAAATAAGCATTTCTAAAAAGAAAAGGTGACACGCCATTTTCCAGCCAATAAAAACAGAGTTTGTAACCAGCCAATAAAAACAGAGCTTGAATTTGAATCAGCCAATAAAAACAGAGCTTGAATTTGAATTCAGCAGACCATGGGAGAGCAGAGCCATATATGGCTCTGAGGGGGAGGGATCAGAATGCTTTGCCTGTTGAAATTTTTTCTAAGTTCTGCAGTTCTACAGAAACTGCAGACTGAACCTTTAACAATTCAAATCTCTCAGCAACGGAGGACATTGCCATGTGAATTGATTTTCTCTGTCTAGCTCCCCCAGTGTTTTCTTGTGTCTGCTCCACCTGGTCAAACACCTGTTCCTGCTTTTCCCTAGAACAGGCGTTTATAACTTTGGTTCATTAGTGCCTTTTTTTCTTATTATTCCTTAGTTTCTTTGATGTCAGTATTAAACATTTTAAACGTGTTCACAGTATCCTGGGAATGTTTCTCTGAGTTTCCAGTACTAAGTCCTGGTTTGTTCTATGTTTTGTAGCAATTTTTGGCTGCCTTGTCAGTATATTTTTATTTAATACTTAGGCAATATTTGTTTTTTCAAGCCTCAAGTCCTGCCTGCATTCTGGATGCAACAACTCCATGCCGTGATACTAATTACCAGTAACTGCTTTTGAAGGGTTATCTCTCCCCTCCCTTCTTAAACAATACAATCTGCAATGTGACTGTGCAATGTTTTGTGTTAAATGGACACACCTGCCTTGTTTGGACACATTGCCTCATTCATGAACCGTTCGTACGCACAGATTTGTGCTTAAACTGTGCTTACGAGTGATTTAGGATCATCTGTGGCATCCAACAATATTTTCGTATCCTAGGATTTTTTTCAGATACGAACAAAATCTACGTGTGGTCCGGACCTGTCGTATATTTTACGAACAGTAGTCTGCTGGCCTTTTCTCCACTAATAACCTCATATTTCGTTATTTAGAGAATATTTAGAGCATAAAAACAATTAAATGCAACGACACATATTGGTTAAATTAAAATGAAGCGGCTTCAAACCCCCCCCCCCGCACCCCCGCCCCTCGTCCACCACCGCGCCACCTGCGCGTGGGCGCCCGTGCCCCGGGGTTAATAAAAATCACGCACCACCACGCCATGCGCCACCCTCGGCGCGACCACCTCCAGCCGTGCCACGCTCAGCGCGACCACCTCCAGCCGTGCCACGCTCAGCGCGACCACCTCCAGCCGTGCCACGCTCAGCGCGACCACCTCCAGCCGTGCCACGCTCAGCGCGACCACCTCCAGCCGTGCCACGCTCAGCGCGACCACCTCCAGCCGTGCCACGCTCAGCGCGACCACCTCCAGCCGTGCCACGCTCAGCGCGACCACCTCCAGCCGTGCCACGCTCAGCGCGACCACCTCCAGCCGTGCCACGCTCAGCGCGACCACCTCCAACCCGTGCATCGCTCAGCGCGACCACCTCCAACCCGTGCCACTCACGGCGCGAGCACCTCCTCCTGCTGTCATGTCGGCACAACATTCCTTGACCACCTCCTGACCACCTGCTGTCCGTGCTGCGGCGAGACGTTTTTCTGAAGCCATTTTCAGATCAAACCATTTATTCTTGATGTCTGATACAGTATGACCCACGGGAGAACATGCACCATATTAATATGAAGTGAACTGTAGTTTCGAGACACTTTAAACAACATGTCCTCATCCCTACTCGTCATATATAAAATGCTTCTGTTCAAGAACACATCCGACACTTGCGGGGGGGGAGCGGGAGCGGGGGGGGGTAGCAGTGCGCGACCACCTCCAGCCGTTCTGAGCAGAACTCAGAGCGTAAAGTTCTTCTTTTTACTTCTTGAGTTTGAATGAATGGACACTTCCTGCTGTCAGAGGCAGGAAACTAGATCCTTATATGGTGTTTTGAGGGGTGGAATTTATGTAAATGACATTTCCGCGGGCACGCGCAGCTGATTAGAACAGGTGGGATTCATCATGTTTACGCAGCCATTTACACACGTTTCCTCATCATAGAAGAGTTTGTTGGATCTGACGTGGCATGTTCTTACGAACGCTTCGTAAGAACAAAAGTAGGAGAAACGTAGGATTAGAATACGAACAGTTTCATGAATGAGGGCCATTGTCAATGCAGGTATTTGGGCTTTAGAAGGGTCAAAAGTTCCTTATAGTGCAATCAGTCTTTGTTCCCTTAACGGTAATGACTGAACTGGAATTTACAAAAACATCTAGAGGGGTGACTGGTCAGAATTTGAGTTCCATCTGAACAGCTATTATCAAAATGTAAAAGTTGTTGGTGTGCAAGTTGCCATCCATATCCAGAGGCAGACTGAATGAGGAGCCTACAGGCAACAGGGATATCTTAGATCCGCTGGTCAGACTCTTGACTGCCTTACTCGTATGTCTGCACTAGAAATGTGAATCACATATTATTTGTATTTGATGAAACTCTTGCTATTTTACCTTTGTAGCACATGTACGCCTTCAAAATCTAAGCTACAGAAACACTTTTCTGCTCTCAACCGCGTGTTAACTCTATGCTGTCTGTATTAATGTGTCTGATTAAAGGTGAGGTGAAAGTGAAGCCGACTGCTGACTTGCCTGCTGCATCCGATGATGTTCCAAACTAAAACTAATTGTTCTTTCCTTCATATATCAGACAAAGTGATAGTTTGCTGTTGCCCATGAACATTTGGGAGGCCCTGACCTCCCAGCCTGATGAGTAAAAGGGGACGTGGCCTGATGCTATTTGACAGGATAAAAGCCACCTTTCATTTGAGAGGAGAACAGAGCCAAGGAAGTGCAAGCTGTGCATCACACTTTGACAGCTGGCTCCTACATCCAAAGATGACTCTGATGATGAAAACTTGTTTCTTCTCTCTGGCCATCCTGTTTCTTTGGCAAGTGCAAGATGGGGCAGAAGCTTGCAGCTGTATCGACATTCCACCTGAGCAGGTTTTCTGCAGTGCAGATATAGGTAAGTTTATCTCTCTTACAAGGAATCAGTAGAAGCAACCCATTTACATATATAATTAAAAATATAAATTAATCTCTTTCACATTACTGGCCTTTTAATTTTGAGACAATCCAGAACTCTTTCCCATGCATTTTTTTAAAGCCTGGGATTTCCCATTTAGACAATATCTCAGTCTTTCTAATACAATAACCACAGAAATTACATTTTTCCATAACTGAACCGAAGGATCATCACAACCAATCCATTTAAGCTTTATGGACTTTCAACATCAGTAGGAATTGTACAGACTCTTTGTGTATCCAGGTGCCCGAGTATAAGCCCAAGGAGACACAGCACTGGACTAGGGAGAAGTGTCTGCTCTATAGTGGATATAATTTCTCTACATGCTGCCTTCCAAAATTTCTATAATTTTACACTCCCATAAGCAACCAAATCTCCCTTTGGCTGATTTACATTTGGGAGAGTGGGGGGTTGGGGGAGGGGGGGGGTTCTCTTATTTTTATTACGGTATTCAGAAGAGGAGTAAATTTTCTTTTACATCCCTCTATTAAATTTTTATAACTGAATTTTCCTGTAAACAGGTGAAAACTCATCATATTTGAATTCTTCTGGCTATGAAAGTTTAATTTTAGTAAATTACTACTTATAAAAATGTCCAGCTTTTACAAGTTTTCACCTCATGTTTAACTTTTGCCAGTACCTGTATTTCCATGAAGTAAAAACGCATTTTGACTGTTGAAAACCTGCTAAATTCCATGTGAAATGCATGTCTTGCACATGGATAAATGTGAAGGATAATTTTCAGCATGTTTATGTGAAACATGGTTGGTCTCTTTGTTTTTCCTCTAAGATATGTAAAGATTATAGATTTGATATTTATGTTTCTAACATTGAGTTTAACACTATTTATCAGTGTAATATTCAAACATTGATTTAAGTCACCTTTTAGTCCTAGAGTCATTTAGGCTAGTGCTGGGTGGACTTGAATTGAATGTGTAATGATTTTTGTATTGCATCCTTGACATAATATCTGGAAAAGCTTGAAATGCTCAGATTTAGTTGGAGTTAGATTATCTGGAGTTTTGAAGCTTTATGTAAATCGGTTGCATTAATATTTTAAATTTCCATCTAGAGTCAGAATTGAATTAGCTTTGTTTTATTTATTTATTGATGTTTCATCAAAGTTTGAAAGTCAAGGTATGGAGGCACAAATTTGGACCAGAGCTGAACCTTTAAAATAAAATCTAGAATTTCAGCTTTAATGTTTGTTTTTTTTGGGCAAGTTATATATTTTTTAACTATTAATAAAAATCTAGTCAAGTCAATCATTTGACTGACTTTAACTAAGATCTGGTCAAACCTGGCTTGTGGGATAAACGTAGCATTCAGTGTGTTGTACAAACATTTTTAAATTAAAATGACAGAGCTTTGGCAGAAAACTGAACTTTTTCACAGCACGGATGTTAACTGGTTAAGTCCAAACCAAACATTGTAAACCAGTAAATGTGAAATGTGTCACTTTGGTTATGAGAATATTAGGGTATTAGGGAGAACATGAGTTTAACTACCTGGAAATGTAGATGGTCCTCTCAATTTCCAGCTCTGTGACTGATGATGTCAAGGGCCCTTAAATTCAATTTAATCTAAATGAAGATATTTGGCAAAAGGGGAATCACCACATGAGTCTTATGGATTAGGACAACTGTGGACAGTGGTTTGAACTGTCTCGGAATAGCTACAATAAATAATTTGTTCGTATTTAAAGAAATCTACTTTAAAGAATCTAAGCTCTTGAAGATTACTAGGAGTGGAATTTAGATACCAAACTTTTAAGATTGTCCATCCATCCATCCATCCATCCATTGTCTTCCGCTTATCCGGGGTCGGGTCGCGGAGGCAGCAGCCTAAGTAAGGAAGCCCAGACTTCCCTCTCCCCAGCCACTTGGAGCAGCTCCTCCGGGGGAATCCCAAGGCATTCCCAGGCCAGCCGAGAAACATAGTCCCTCCAGCGTGTCCTGGGTCTTCCTCTGGGTCTCCTCCCGGTGGGACATGCCCGGAACACCTCACCAGGGAGGCGTCCAGGAGGCATCCTAACCAGATGCCCGAGCCACCTCAACTGGCTCCTCTCGATGTGGAGAAGCAGCGGCTCTACTCCGAGTCCCTCCCGGATGACTGAGCTTCTCACCCTATCTCTAAGGGAGAGTCCAGACACCCTGCGGAGAAAACTCATTTCAGCCGCTTGTATCCGAGATCTTGTTCTTTCGGTCACAACCCAAAGCTCATGACCATAGATGAGGGTGGGAACGTAGATCGATCGGTAAATTGAGAGCTTTGCCTTTTGACTCAGCTCTCTCTTCACCACGACAGACCGGTACAGCGCCCGCTTCACTGCGGATGCTGCACCTATCCGCCTATCGATCTCACGCTCCAGTTTTCCCTCACTCATGAACAAGACCCCAAGATACTTAAACTCCTCAACTTGGGAGAGGACCTCCTCCCCGACCCGGAGAGGGCACGCTACCCCTTTCCGGCTCAAGACCATGGTCTCGGATTTGGAGGAACTGATCCTCATCCCGGTCGCATCACACTCAGCTGCAAACCGCTCCAGCGAATGCTGTAGATCATGACCTGATGAAGCCAATAGGACCACATCATCTGCAAAAAACAGAGAAGTGATTCTAAGGCCACCAAAACGGATCCCCTCAACACCTTGGCTGCATCTAGAAATTCTGTCCCTAAAAGTTATGAACAGAATCGGTGACAAAGGGCAACCTTGGAGGTGTCCAAATCTCACTGGAAACGAGCCTGACTTACTGCCGGCAATGTGGACCAAGCTCTGACACCGGTTGTACAGGGACCTAACAGCCCATATCAAAGGGCCTGGTACTTCATACTCCCGGAGTACCCCCCACAGAACCCCCCGAGGGACGCGGTCGAATGCCTTCTCCAAGTCCACAAAGCACATGTAAACTGGTTGGGCAAACTCCCACGCACCCTCCAGGACCCTGCTGAGGGTGTAGAGCTGGTCCAGTGTTCCACGACCAGGACGAAAACCACACTGCTCCTCCTGAATCCGAGGTTCGACTATCCGACGGACCCTCCTCTCCAGAACCCCTGAATAGACCTTACCAGGGAGGCTTAAGAGTGTGATCCCCCTATAGTTGGAACACACCCTACGGTCCCCCTTTTTGAATAGGGGAACCACCACCCCAGTCTGCCAATCCAAGGGAACTGCCCCCGATGTCCACGCGATATTGCAGAGTCGCGTAAGCCAACACAACCCCACAACATCCAGAGCCCTAAGGAACTCCGGGCGAATCTCATCCACCCCTGGAGCCCTGCCACCGCGGAGCTTTTTAACCACCTCGGTGACCTCAGCACCAGAGATTGGAGAGCCCGACCCAAAGTCCCCAGGCTCTGCTTCCTCAGTGGAAGACGTGCCAGTAGGATTGAGGAGGTCTTCGAAGTATTCCGCCCACCGACTCACAACATCCCGAGTTGAGGTCAACAGCACGCCATCCCCACCATAAATGGTGTTGGTCGCGTACCGCTTCCCCCCCCTGAGACGCCGGATGGTGGACCAGAATCGCCTCGAAGCCGTACGGAAGTCATTCTCCATGGCCTCTCCGAACTCCTCCCACGCCCGAGTTTTTGCCTCAGCAACCACCCGAGCCGCATGCCGCTTGGACTGCCGGTACCTATCAGCTGCTTCCGGGGTCCCACAGGCCAAAAAGGCCCAATAGGACTCCTTCTTCAGCCTGACAGCATCCCTCACCGCCGGTGTCCACCACCGGGTTCGAGGGTTGCCACCACGACAGGCACCAACAACCTTGCGGCCACAGCTCCGATAAGCTGCCTCAACAATAGAAGTGTGGAACATGGCCCACTCGGACTCAATGTCCCCCGAATCCCTCAAAACGTGTTCAAAGCTCTCCCGGAGGTGGGAGTTAAAGCTCCGTCTTACGGGAGACTCTGCCAGACGTTCCCAGCAGACCCTCACAATACGTCTGGGTCTGCCAGGTCTGACCAGCATCCTCCCCCACCATCGGAGCCAACTCACCACCAGGTAGTGGTCAGTCGAAAGCTCCGCCCATCTCTTCACCCGAGTGTCCAAGACATGCGGCCACAGATCAGATGAGATGACAACAAAGTTGATAATCGAAATGCGACCTAGGGTGTCCTGGTGCCAAGAGTACATATGGACATCCTTATGCCTGAACATGTTGTTCGTTATGGATAATCCATGACGAGCACAGAAGTCCAATAACAGAACACCACTCGGGTTCAGATCGGGGGGCCGTTCCTCCCGACCACACCCCTCCAGGTCTCACTGTCAGAGCCCGTCCCCCCACACGTAGGCGAAGGGAGGCTACCCTCTCGTTCACCGAGGTGAACCCCAACGTACAGGCACCAAGATGGGGGGCAACAAGTATGCCCACTCCTGCTCGGCGCCTCTCACCAGGGGTAACTCCAGAGTGGAAGAGTGTCCAACCCCTCTCAAGGAAACTGGTTCCAGAGCCAGAGCCATGCGTTGAGGTGAGTCCGACTCTAGCCGGAACCTCTCAACCTCACACACCAGCTCAGGCTCCTTCCCCACCAGAGAGGTGACATTCCACGTCCCAACGACCAGCTTCTGTAGCCAAGGATCAGACCGCCAGGGTTCCCTTCCTCAGCCACCACCCATCCCACATTGCACCATTTTAAGATTGTCTATAATTTGAAATGGTTATGACTTAATAACAATTTGCTTCATTGCAAAAGAACTAAATCACTGTTTTTGAAGGTTTATCTTTCTCTTCCTACACAATGACATCTGCAATGTGACTGGTCTTGTTTTAATTGACCATGCCTACTTCCTCTGGACACAATGGCCCTCATGCACGAAAATGTTCTTATTCTTATCCTAAATTTCTCCTACTTTTGTTCGTACGAAGCGTTCGTACGAACATGCCACGTCAGAACCAACAAAGTCTTCTAGCCACAGGAAAAGCGTGTAAACGGGCTGCTTAAAGGTGATGAATTCCACCTGTTCTACTCACCTGCGCGTGCTCGCGGGAAGGTAATTTACATAATTTCCACCCCTCAAAACACCATATAAGGCCACGCTTCCTGCCTTCTGACAGCAGGAAGTGTCCATTCATTCAAACTCAAGAAGTAAAAGGAGAACTTCACGCGTTCGGAGTTCTGCTCTCAGTGGCGCTGTGGCTACCCCCCCACCCCCCGCAGGTGTCGGATGGTCAAATATCTCTAATTTTAGTGTACTGTGTTACATTATAGTTTCACTTATTCAGAAGAGCGCACCGCTGCCCCCCCCCACCCCCCGCAAGTGTCGGATGTGTTTTTGAACAGAAGCATTTTAAAATGTCTCGAAACTACAGTTAACTTCATATTAATATTGTAGTGCATATACTGTGTGTCCCGTGGGTCGTACAGTATCAGAAATCAAGAATAAATGGTTTGATCTGAAAATGGCTTCAAACAAACGTCTCGCCGCAGCACGGACAGGAGGTGGTCAGTCTGCGAGATGGATGAGCAGACTGACTGCAAGACGCGCGATGATCCACACTCAGAACACAGATGACAGTGCGCCCGCAGTCAACAGGCAGCTTAAATAAAAAATGACATGAAACGAATGAATAAGCTGGTTTCGCTTTTTTCTCCCCTCTCTCTGCGGTGCTGTGTGTGTGTGTGTGTGTGTGTGTGTGTGTCTGGTCGACAGTGGCGCGGCGTGGGGGGGCGTATGCCACACCACGCGCGGGGGCGCACGGTGGTCGAGTGGGGCGCGGGGGGGGGGGTTGAAGCCGCTTTCTTTTAATTTAACAAATTTGTGTCGTTGCATTTAATTCTTTTTAAACTCAGAATATTTTCTAAATAACGAAATATAAGTTATTAGTGATGGAAATCCATCTGGATAACAGCGGACCGACTGCTCGTAAAATATACGACAGGTCCGGACCACACGTACATTTCGTATCTGAAAAAAATCTTAGGATACGAAAACATTGTTGGATGCCACAAATGATCCTAAATCACTCGTACGCACAGTATAAGAACAAATCTGTGCGTACGAACGGTTCGTGCATGAGGCCCAATGTCACTGTAGGTATTTAATAAAATAAAGGGTCAACAGTCCCTTACAAACAATTGTTACCTTGAAGGGCAATGATTGGACTAGATTTCGCAAAAACATTTGGTCAGCATTTGAGTTCTACTGAAACAATGGTGTTTACTTCAGCTGGTCAAGGATTTCTGACTTTGTTCCTTATATGTCGGCTAAATGGGCAGCACACATTCTTTAATTGCAGCTGATGAAACTCTTGCTGCTTCTATCTTCCTAGTAGATGCAAGCCTTTAAAATCTCAATTTTGGAAACTTATTTCTGCTCTCTACTCCAGCATGCTAACACTATGCTGTCTGTGTTCACGTATCTTAATTTTGGGATTTTTATTTTATTTGTTTGTGCAGTTTTCAGGGCAATAATCAGGGGAAAGCATCTTGTTGACAATGGGAATGACGCAATGAAGAGTGACAAATATGACGTCCAAGTGACTGAGGTATGGGATGAACTGATTTTTATTTATTTATTTTTATTATTTTTTTCCATTGTATCAACTTGTATATGGATTATTTTTTTACTCAGCTGTTCAAAGGCACTAGAAGGCAATTTGATGCTGTCTACACTTCTTCCTCTAATGGAGCATGTGGAGCCACTCTGAACATTGGAGAACATCCGTATGTTCTCACAGGTAGGAATTGTAGTAAAATGTACAGACATCTCACATTTTTCACACCAGTTATTCCATTAACTCATTTTTTGCTTCTGCACTTTTTCTGTAGGCCGACTGGGAGATGATGGGGCAGTGCATATCACAATGTGTGACTTCCATGTGCTGTGGGATGACTTGACGATTGCCCAAAGGATGAATCTGAATCAATGTGCTCAGAGTGCCTGCGTCTGCTAGGTATGGGGAAGATTCACTTCTAAACTGTTGCAGTGGAATTATGTTTGCTTAGGCAGTAGAGAACAGGAGAATGTGATTCTGTTTCCCATTATATGAGTTGTCTGCAAGTTTCTTATCACCACTAAATCTGGAAGGGGAGCTTCAACAGACATTAGCAATAAGACCCTTTATTGGGTACATGCATGCAAAGTACGGCAGGTTTTACAGGAAATGTGAGGCTTGTGTTTTCCAAGCAGTTAATGACATGTCCTTATTATGGTGTGTATCAGCAGGGGAAACAAGAGATGTGGGATGATACACAAAGAGGTGTACTATTGTGTGACTTGGGTTTTTAGCTTCAAAAGACTAGAAGCTGTTCAAGTGACCACAATTTGCGCTCTTACGATACAATGCAATTTTAGCTGTCAGAGATCCAATGTTTTGTTTTTATAACTTAATGACCACCCTTTAAATGAAGAACTGAGCTGCAACCTAATCTCCAAAATTATAATTTTGACACGAAAGTCTGAGTTTTTTTTACATGGTGTTACATGTGGTGAAACGAGATTATGTACACAGGGTCCCAGTTACATCCAACAACAAAATGTAAAAGAAAAACGGTAATAAGAACTAAGAAAAATGTTACCTAAACTACACGAATAGCATAAAAACAACAGGCCAAACAGTGGCACAAACATGAGTCTGTGTGAGCAGAGGAGTATGCAACATGAAACAGATCAGCAGCATGATGTGTTTTTTTGTTTTTCACAGAGATTTTCCTGATTAGGGGTAGAAGCTGTTCTTCAGTCTAGTGGTTCCACACTTAATGCTTCTCAACCTCCTGCCTGAGGGGAGTGGGACAAAAAGTGTGTGTGTGTGTGTGTGTACTGGGTGAGTGGGGTCCTTCATGATTCAGGTGTCCCTCTTCCTGCATCTGGAGGTGTAGATGGTGGGGAGGCTGACTCCAACAGTCTTCTGTGCAGCCTTCACCACTCTCTGCAGAGCTTTTCTTTCTGCAGCTGTGCAGCCTCCATGCCACACGTTGATGCTGGAGAACATGATGCTCTCCACTGCACACCTGTAGAAGGAGGTGAGGACTGAGCTTCAGCTCGTCTCAGTCGCCTGAGGAAGTAGAGTCTCTGAGCTTTCTTGATCAGGCTGCTGGTGTTGTTGCCCTGGTTGAGGTCGCCATTCAAGTGCACACCCAAGTAATGTAGCTGGAGACCACTTCCACTGCAGATCCTCCTATGTTCAGAGGAGTTTAAGGTGTGTGTGTGTGTGTTTTTTCCATCTGAAGTGCACGACCATCTCCTTCATCTTCACATTGATGTGAAGATTGTTCATCTTGCATGAGCTCTGCAGGTGTTTCACCTCCTGTCTGTAGCTGGACTCATTGTTTGTGATGCATCCCACCACCGCTGTATGAACTGCTAACTTTGAAAAACAGTGCTGCTGACATTTATCTTTTAACCCTTAGGTCACCATCTTCTTGATCAGCAGACCAGCAAAGTGACTTTAGACAGACTGTGTGACTGGGGACAGTGTCCAAGCCAAAACCTACGATTTCATCAAGAGGCCTGATGGTTCATGCTCCTGGTACAAAGGCTCCACGCCATCTAAGAAGGACTGATTGTTTAGCTGCTCTCTTGACTGGTTTAGGAATGCCTTCCTGCCCTGAGACATCTCTGTTTAATTACTTCCTTACTTCAAAAACATTATTTGTTTGAGCTTCAAATTTTAATTACCTATTTTCAATATCCATTTAGATCCTGTGTGTACTTTTTCTGTTTTTTTGTTGTTGTTTTTTTGGGGGGTGGGGGTGGGGTGGGGTGGGGGTGTATGTCCACAAGCTTCTGTAACACCAGAATACCTCAGTCTTAAGATCAATATAAAAATGATTATAAATACTGAAGTCCCATTATTGTTTTGAAATCATCTAAATTAAAATAAAAAAGATTTTTCTTTGCTTTCAAAAGACTGTTGGCCCTCCAGCTTGTTTGAAGGAAATATTGTCATGATTGGTAGAGATTGAACCCAGCATGCAGGCAGGATCTGATATTCAAAACCTCAAACTAATTCATTTAATAATTTAAAGAAGTACTGCCAAAAAAAAAACTACTTTCAATTTCGAATGCAATATTAGAATCCAAAGAGGCACAGCAGGGAGAAAACGACTACTGTCAGTAAACAGCACAATGAAGAACAGATGAACGAAAAGTGCACAAAAGGTAAAGGAACACTAATCATAAACTGGAAACATCTGAGGAAAAGACAACGAGGAACAGGTGGGAGTAAAAATTCAACTGGGGACAAGTAAATACTGGCACACACAGGAAAAACTGGAAGAATGGACTCATCTGAACAAAAAAAGCTAAAAACATGTCACAGATCCTGACAAATGTGGCATTTTGCAGGTTTTCTTTTCAAAAGAGTTGCATGAACATTTTGCTTTCTACCACATCTAAACATGCTTCATTACAAAGCCTTCTCTTCGAATAATAACACAACTTATAAAAAAATTTAAATGAAATCACAGAACTCCATACCTGTACTGGCGAAACCTACTGTGTGCAATAAAGAATTGATCTAGACTCAGTGACTCGAATTTGAACAACTTTGCTTGTGGAGACAAACTTTGCTGCTCCCCTTTTGTCACAACTCACTCTTGAAGCTTTGCTCCATTCAGTCCATCCTGCCTGAACTCTCTTCTTCACCTCTTTATTTCATACATGTACTCTGCCTCTGTCAAACTAGCCATAGGAGCACATGCCAGTGTATCTCTTGTGTGCCTGTCTCAAACCTGGTGAGGGTTGTGTCAGGAAGGGCAGCAAACGTAAACACGTTGGCAAAACGTATATGCAAGTTCATCTAAGTGAGACCATACTGATCGGTCTTAACAAAGACCACCACAGGTGCTGTTGACAAGCAAGGTGCTGGTGGAAATGGTGCCACTGTTACTCGAAGACCACAAGGAAGGAAACATGTCAGGAGAAGAGGAAAGTCAGAGTGTAGGACTGACTGTAGCAATTCTGAACAGGGGGACAATAACAAACAAAAGTAGAGAGCTGGCTGGCATGATGCAGAGAAGGAAGGTAGAACTTTATCCAAGAGACCAAGTGAAAGGGCAGCAAGTCTTGCAGCATTGGTGCAGGGTTGAAACTGTTTTACCATGATGTGGATAGAAAGAAAAATGGAGTAGGGGTGGTCATGAAGGAGGAGTTGGCAAAGAGTGTAGTAGATGTGAAAAGAGTGTCAGATAGGGTGAAGAAGGTTGATGTACAATGAATAATGCTTAATGTTGTCAGTGGTTATGCTGCTCCAAAGATTGGATGTGATGTAGAGGAGTAAAAGATAGTTTGGAAGGATCTAGATGAAGTTATAAAGATTACAGGGAACCCCCGACATATGGTGCCCGCGACCTATGGCAACCCGGACCTACGAACGTATCATATTTAATAATTTAATAAAAATATAAAACAAAAAAATATATATATATTTTTTTTTTTTGTGTGTTTAAATGTTATTAATTTCATGTGTACAGCACTTTGTTGCAGCTGTGGTTGTTTTAAAGGCTTTATAAATAATATTTTTTAATAAAAATGATAAGTTTTTATAATAATTGCGCAACTTCCGGCCGTTCCAGGAAATGCCCCGTCAGCCATTTTAGGTCTGTTGTCCCGGCAGCTGGTTGTGAGGACTGCGTTTGTTCCAGGATTGCCTCATATGGATAAATTACTGGCTGGAATTGCTCTGTGAACTCTGTGGACGTCTCAGCCTGGAGCAGCAGCCGCGGATCGATCGCCGATCGCTCAGTCATGCGCCGCACCGCCGCGCGAACACCAGCTCATGGCCTGGCTAACACGCAGCTAGCAGAAGCTAACACAGGCCTCGAGCAGCTGCCGTGGTTCGCTGCTCGGCCCGACAACATCAACGCATGGCAACCTAAGATGTCGGCTTTGACCATCTCAAAGTAAGAAATTATATTTTTATTTATTCTGTATTAATTAATTATTTTATTCTGTAATAATTTTACAGTATTGAATGTGCTATGCTGAATAGCAATGTTTAACATTACTGCACACTACTGTACATGCTGTACAGTTACTGTGTGTGTTTATGGATGAATGTGTGGTGTAATGTGTTAGATAAGTGTTTGTAAATAAAGTTCTGTGCATGTTTATGGCCCAGTATGTCCGCTTGTTCAGTCTCATAACGATAAATGTGTGTGCGTGGCTCCGTTAGCGTTATTTCAGCGACGTACGAACGAAACCAGGACCTACGAACAAGACGTTATTTTCATCCCCGAGCTACGGCAGAATCGAGCTGCGAACAGTCCTTAGGTCCGGAACTCGTTCGTAACTCGCGGGTTTCCTATATTCCCAGAGAGGAGAGAGTGGTGATCAGAGCAGACATGAATGGACATGCTGGTGACTGAAATGGAGAGAACGAGGAAGTGATGGGTAGGTTTGGTGTCAAGGAAATAAACCAGGAAGGACAGATGATGGTGGATTTTGCCAAGATCAAGTCAATTCAAGTCAGATTTATTTATATAGCAGCACATAATAGAAATGGCTGTAGTCAACACACATTTCCAAAAGAGGCCTGCAGGCGCACGGAGGAGCACTGATACCTCCAAGGCCTTCTCCTTGTCTGCAAGTTCGAAAGCTGAGGTCATCTTGACCTCGCCTCTGTCTGATAAGCGTCTATTATACAACACTTCCTGCCTCACTGTCCGGTGCAGATACTCACTGACGAGACTCTGAGCACGTTACGTTATATGCTGTGAAAGTCTGTTTTTTTTTGTGACCAATCTGCCTGTCAGGGGAATTTAGATAAAGGTTATGGTCGGATGTTTATTATTAATTAATGTGTGTGAGTTAGTTGTTTTGTCTGAACAGAAGAGTCTCCAGGTGCACAGAGCCTGCACACCTGATAACTCGAAGGCATCCTCCTCGTCTGTAAATTGGAAAGCAGAGGCCACCTTGACCTTGTCTCTTTCTGATAGGCATTATAAAAGATGCTTCTTTAAACTGTCTGTGTGCAGACTTCATTACCGGAGCTTCAATGTAACATTTGAGGAAGCCTGTTTTGACTCTGCCCCCTTGCAACTAAACTGGATTGAAAAGTATTCTCGTGTCCTCAGAGTGGCTTCTTTGAGTAAAGAGATAATGAAAGGATATTTAATTTGTGCAACAAAGGTAAAAAAAGAAGTAAGAGAAACAAGAACTGGTAGCAGGAGCAGAAATTAGGAAATATTAGTAACAAGACTAAGATTTGGATACAGGATTTTTAAGTATACACTTTTTCTAATACTTGAGCATAATACAGAAAAATGGGACCACTGTGGAGAGGATGAAATAATACAACGTGTAATACTGGAATGTCAGAAATATGAAGAAGAGAGAAGATATATGAGAGATTTTGAAAAGCAAAAATAAAAGTTTAACATAATAGTTACACTGCAACATAACTTAGGGAGCAAAAATATAAACAACAAAAAATTGAATAAAATAATTTGATTATGTATATAGTTTATAGCAGCATGGAGGCACAACTGGTAGAGTTGCTTTCTCTCAGCGAGCAGGTTGCACTGGTTCAAATCCTGGTCCAGAGACCTTTCTGGGTGGAGTTTGCATGTTCTCTCTGTGCATGTGTGGGTTTTCTCCAGGTACTCCAGTTTCCTCCCACAGATTTAAAAAAAACATGCATGTTAGGTTGATTGGTAACTCTAAATTGTCCCTAAGTGTGAGTGAGAGAGTGAATGGTTGTTTGTCTTTGTCTGTCTCTGTGGTCCTGTGATGGACTGGAGACCTGTCCAGGGTGCACCCCGCCTCTCGCACAATGATTGCTGTAAATGGGCACCAGCAATCCAAAAAGGAAGCAGCGGGTAAAGATAATGTATGGATGGAATAATTTATACAAACAGTACATACACAGAATTAAACCATGATGAACCACACTCCATACCAGTTGGTGGAGGTAATGCAAACCTTTAGTTTTTTGCCAACCACAAACCCCTCAAGAAAGAGAAGAAGAAGAAGAAGACTATTGGGGGTGTGGCCTGATATGGTCTAATGGGGATAAAAGCCACAGCTGGCATGTGTTTCAGAAGAAACCAGAGCCAAGGAAGTAGAAGCTTCTCTCTGTTTGATCACATCACACTTTGACAGCTGGTTCCTGCTTCAGCATCTGAAAATGACTCTGATGATGAAAAGCTGTTTGCTCTCACTGACCATCATGTTTCTTTGGCAAGTGGCAAATGGGGCAGGAGCCTGCAAGTGTGTCTCGGTCAAAATTCAGAAGGCTTACTGTGACTCAGATGTTGGTATGTTTTTTGTTTTTTTTACTCTTTTCACAAGGAAACAGTCAAAATGTTGCATTTTCTTTATAATTTTTAACCGTATGCTTGGTTTAAAATGCCCCATTATTTTATTATTAAGAGGATGTTTTCTTTTACTTCCTTCTTTCTGTAAAAAAAAATTAAAACTGAACGTTTTACAAATTGCTGCAACAATCACACTGTGCCCCAGCCAGAATGTTGGGCAAGATACAATTCGCCCCACTCCCACATTCACCTGTTGCTGCTACCTTCACCCCAGCTGTACGTCATATTGTCTTGTTGGTGTCCCTTCAGTTCAGCGTCGATTTCTTCCTTGTCAGTGTCTTGTTCTTCCCACAGCCTGTCATGTATGTTCTCAATGTGTCCATGCATCACATCAGCTCTTGTTTTAACTGTTAAATAAATACAATATAATCTGTTTTTACCAGTCTGCCATGTCTGTGCATGTGGGTTCAACATACCACAGAACATGTTACTGATGAAAGACTTGCTGCTTCAATCATCCTGGCTCATGCAAGCCTTTACAATCCAAGCTTTGGAAACTTGTTTATGCTCAACTCGAGCGTGCTAAAACTATGCTGTCTGTGTTGTCTTATCTTGTTTTGTTTTGTTTTAGTTATCAAGGCAGTAGTCTCTGGAAGTCAGATGGTTGAAAATGGGAATGACACCTTTGGAAACGCTATCAAGAGCATGGAATATGACGTCCGAGTGACTGAGGTATTGCATGAACAGCATTTTGGCCCCGTTGAGGAGCAATTAGGAGGAATTGGAAATGACCTCAGTCGTTCTGTCTGAGATGATTTTAAAATTTAAGTACTGACGTTCCTTTTGGTGTGGGTAAATCTAGGCATAAGGTTCCTACCAAAATGAAGTTGCCACATCAAAGTCAAATTCAGTAACACTCCTCTTGATGACTACACTAACTAGTAATATGATGGAAATTGTTTTTTGTGTTGACTATCACTTTTTGTTTGATTTATGGTGCAGGTGTACAAAGGCCCTACTAATATTAATGCTGTCTACACTTCTCCCTCCTCTGCATCATGTGGAGCCACTCTGGACACTGGAGATAAACTGTATTTTATCACTGGTATAAATTTTGTGTAAAATGCACTAATATTGCAGAATTGTTCACGTTGGTTATTCCATCAACTCATTGCTGATTCTGTACTTTAACTGTAGGCAAACTGCAAGATGGGAAAGTGCATATCTCACGGTGCGACTTCATTGAGCTGTGGGAAGACTTGGATTTTGGCCAGAAGCTGAAACTGTTTCAATGTGATAAATTTGGCTGTGGCTGCTAGGTATGGGAAATATTCACTTCTAAACTGAATCTGACGTTTTATAATTCTGAAAAGAAGCGCAATGAGGGTTTAAATCATCTTTTAACCCCTCAGATGAACATCAGCTCCTCCCTCCCCAGCATTGTCAGAAGCCCAGCAGAATACACTGACTGGATAACTGGAGATGCTTTCCAAGACCAATTGTGTGCATCGAGACGTGTGATGGTTCATGCTCCTGGTACAGACTGCACACAACCTCAGGAGGACTGAAACTCTGCAGCTGTACTGACCAGTTTAGGAAATTCTTCCTACCCTGAGCCCATCACACTAATTCTTTAGTGTATTTTCTATATCTATTTAGATCCTACATATGTTCCAGTGTGTGCTTGTTGTTTTCCATGTCTACAAGCTGCTGTTTCACCAGAATTTATCTGCCTTAAGATCAATAAAGTTTATTGTATACAATGAAGATTCTGAATTTGTCATCTTAAAAAAATGTATTCTAAAATCTAGAATGAGCCCAATTGCTATAAAGTAGGGGCACCCAATATACCGAATTGCTATAAAGTAGGGGCACCCAATATACCGATAGTGATGTGGCAGTCGATCGCAAAAGCTGTCAAACATTGTGAAGCTTTATACTAAAAAGCTTCAAGGTTTTTCGAGTTTTAACAAATTATTTCAGACATCAAAGCTTCAAGGTTTTTCCAGTTTTAACAAATTATTTCAGACATCAAACGGTTTAATTTAGACTGGACTGTGTAGACGAGCTTGAGTGTAGCAAGGTAAACATTTTGAGTTATACTGTTGTTCAGGTTTTTTTTTTTTTTTGTTTTTGTTTTTTATTGTTAGGTGGCAGATATGTAATTAAAAAAACTTTAATCCCAAATGGGAAATTAAATGCTACTCATCCTTGTTTCTTTTTAGATGCTGGCTGTGGGCAGTAATCTTCATGTCATCTCAGAAATTTTTGAAAAAAGTAGATGAAATTTCCTTAATTTCGGTGTGTTTAAAGGGGACCTCAGATGTATTTTTTTTTATTTATTTTTTTTATGGTATTTCTGTGGGATATCCAGACCCTATTCCTTCAATTTAATGCACAAAATAATTATTAGATAATCAATTATACCCTTTTTAATTCTGCCATTTTTAACTTTCGTTTTGAACGACCGGTTTCTGATAGAAGTTCTGAAGTCCACGCCCTTCAACGATCTGTTTACGCCCTCTGTAACAGCCAGTATCTGTAATGTGTTGTTGTTTTAAAATTAGCTCTTTTTTTATTACTCATTTGACTTACTGTTAGTGCTAGCTTAAGATAACTTACCGAAACCCGTCTGAGCGCGCCGCAATTTGCTGCTCCTTTTAGCATTAGACCTCCCGAATCCGATGCTAATGTTAGCTTGTTCCTCTTCCGGTGTTTGCCAGCTCCGCTCGTTGCACGCGGCGATTTTGGGAGTTATCGCTGTTCCAGTCAAGACAACACAAAGTTCACCAAGTGTCTCCCGTAAATTAATCCATAAGGAGAAGGTCCTCGCTGCTGTGAGGCTGCTGGGACGCTGCAACGAGGCTGTACAATTGAAGCTCCGCTCCATCCGCCAGAAGCAGTGTCCCGTTGCCGCCGGTCCCTATGCCGGGAGTCCGCTCGTTTAATTTTTGCCGGCTGCGCGTTGGGAGCGATCGCAAATACACTAAAAATTGAACTAAAACATAAAAATAACAATTATACTTTATTTATAAAGCCATTTAAAAAAACCACAGCTGCAACAAAGTGCTGTACACATGAAATTAAGAACATATAAACAAAAGATGAGATGAAATCATGAAAAACAACAGTCATGTGTTTAATACAGAAGTGGGTTGAGCCTAACCAGGGGTTGCTAGGTGAGGGGCTGGACTCAGGTTTGAGGTGATTGGCTACGGCTTGTGACGTCAATAACTGCAGGAAGTGTGAATCCAGGTGTATTTATCAAAAATAAATAAATCTACTTAGAGTAAATAAACCACTGGGTGCATTTTTTTGGCACAAGGACTGTTTTTTTATGAAGTAAATACCCAAAGTTGAGTAAAAAAAACATTAAAAAGTGAATTTTGCATCTGTGGTCCCCTTTAAGAGTTTCTTTCATACACGTGGAATGAAATTGTGTACACAGGGTATACATTTTTTAAAAGGGTTGCTAATGTACATTTTACCTACATTTGAAAACACTCATCCTATCTCCCTTACAAGCCAGCTCTTTACTGAATTCACTGTCTGACTCCACATGTGAAACCTCCAGGCACTCACCCCCCACCGCTCTTTTAGGGTGTCTGTAGAGGCACAAATGCTTCATTTGAAAAGGCAAATCTGTGATATTAAAGTCATATTGTGTAGTCTGTATTTAAAATTAGCATGAGTACTTTTCAGGCACTAAAATAATTCATTCAAGGCTCATGTGAACTTTATTCTTAGTAAACCTGAGATTTGCTGCATCGAAGCAAACAGTTGCCGGAATGCACCCTGTAAAGAGTTCCCGGATCCTGTTCCGGCAGGATCCAGCTCATATTAAATGGTAAATGGAGCTTGGCGCCTTCCAGCCCCCTATGAGGGACCCCAAAGCGCTTCACAGTACCAGCCATCCACCCATTCTATTCATACACACTTCATACACTGGTAGCGGTACTCTGCCATGCAAGGCTCCAGCCAGTCCTACCAGGAGAAAATTAGGGTTAAGTTTCTTGACCAGGGACATAACACATGGTGTGGGAACTCTGGATTCGAACCTCCAACCTTCCAATCGGGGGTCGGCTGCCACTACCACTGTGCCACGGCACTGGTTTTTATTCAGAATCAACCTTTGTCATTGCACAGAAGAACAACAAAATTAAATTTCAGTACAGCTGTCAAACGCCATTGTATTAGCATTTCTGTGCTAGCATGCTAATTGCCCTGCTAGCATAGCAGCTAATGTATTTTGACTCTGTCATATTCAGTGTTCACGCATGCACCCACCTGAATTCTACTAGATTTGTTTGTATGGTAATGATGGTTTGTTTTTAATGGTTGCAGACCACATGTACAGTAAGTTACAGGTTCACACATACATTTTTAATCATGTCTAGCATGTAATGAGTAAATCCTGAACTTTTTTTTTTTGTGTTGTGGAGGTTCAGCACTGTCCGTTGTACTTGGACTTGAGGCAAGCATCCACATTTATTCTCATTAATTGAGCACATTCTTGTGTTGGTAACTATGTTCATGATTTAATCAAATGATAGAGAGGACGGTTGGCAGCATTCATCTCGCATGACAAAAGTGCAGTTATTGAGTTTGATATTGTAGAACATGTTATTAGTTAGTGCACAAGTATAAGTGGACTTTAACACTGTTGAGCAGTTAAAATGTGTTGCTCTCGTTTGGGGGTGTATAACTACAAAAAGGAAAACTCAAGTACATAAAAACATTTATGTTGCAATATTTATTACAGCTCTTGTGTTGTTGCTTAAAGTCGTAGCAGCCTTTTAACTTCTTCTCAGGGAACCTTGCACACTCCCCCAGTCTGAGAGAGTTCAAACTGGTGAAGCAGAGACTTCCTGAACATGCAGCACTTCTCTGGAACCTGGACCAGGAGTTTGATTTGTGCTTTGAGGACTTTTGGAAAAATGGAGGTGACATGGAGGTGACATGCTTCTCTTTCTCCTCTGCCTCACATCCAACAGATCGTTGATGACCCGTTAGGAAACGCACTGAAGAGCATCAGTTATGACATTGAAGTGAAAAAAGGTAAGGGATGAACTGCTTTTTTCCCCCCAGAATTTCAACTTGTAATTGTTTTTTTGTTTGTTTGTTTGTTTTTGTTTTTTTGGTCCAACTCAAGTGTTCAAAGGCCTTAGTAGGAATTTTGATGCTGTCTACACTTCTTCCATTGGAGAGGGTGGAGCCATTCTGGACACAAGAGGAAAACAGTTTTTTCTCAATGGTACTGGATGAAGGTAGCCTGGTTAAAACTAGACCCTTGTCCTTCACTTCGCTTCGTACTAGGGTCTGGGACTTCTCCCATAGACAACGATTTCTCCAGTAGATTTTTGACCGGACCAATCAGAGAACGGAAGGCGGAGTTTTGAACGACGTCGACTGACGTCGTCAGTTAAAATGGCTACCGCCACGAAGGAATTTTCAAGAAAAAAAGGTAAAAAACTATTATTTCTTTGCTGAGAAAAAATATATTTCTTAGCTGACGTTATATCAGAAGTGTTCCTGAGCTTAACAGTTCCTAAATCAGTTCACAAAATGGTCAAATATTTTCTCATGGTAACCTGTGCATTTACCAAATGGGTAGAATGCCTACCAGCTCCTAACGACACAGCACAAACCACTGCTACGTTGTTAATGAATCATATATTCTCAAGGTTTGGACTTCCCCTTAGGGTGAACTCAGACCAAGGTACACACTTCACAGGTGAAGTGATGAAAGAACTGTGGAAGACGCTAGGCGTCAAGGCCAACTTTCATGTCGGCTACCACCCACAGGCTTCAGGCCAAGTAGAGAGAGCAAACAGAACTGTGGTGAGTATTTTGAAGAAATACGTGGCTGCAAACCACAAGGACTGGGACGTGAAACTCCCTCTGGTCCTCATGGCCATAAGAGCCACTCCACACACATCAACTGGCATCTCTCCCTTCGAGATGATGACCGGTCGACAAATGACTCTCCCTCTACACCTGTTGTACCAACCAGGCGACGCCGCCATGGCGACAGCCTACACTACACAACAATACATGAAAGATTTGAATGTACACCTCAGAAACACTTTTGCTTTCGCCCAGAAAAACCTGGAAAAATCCGCTGAAGGACGCAAGGCGTACTACGACCAGAAGGCCTCTCACAATGAACTCCAAGTGGGAGACAGAGTCTGGTACTATACGTTCGCCCCAGCAACCGGGAAAGGAGGGTCCGAGACCGGAACTCTCGCCCGCAAACTAATGCCCAGGTGGACTGGACCTCATCTGATAACAGACAAAGTGTCCTCAGTCGTCTACGAAATCAAAATCAGCAAAGGCCGCAAAGAGCCAATTGCTAAATGGGTACATCGAAATCAGATCAAACCTTACAAGGCGTTCAATGAATCCACAAAAGACAAAGATCTCACAAACTCACCGACTTCATGGGATAATAAGGTCGTCCAAACACAAGTTAGTAAATAAACTAATCAGGTTTAAACTACCGTATTTTCCACCCTATAAGTCGCATTGTCCAATTTGAACTTAGAAACACTAAGCCTAAAACCCACAACAAAAAACTAACCTTAACAACCGTTTAAATCCACGAGATTTAATTTGACCTCGGTTATAAAGTTGAGACCTGTTTTTCTTGTGTGTTGCACTTTGGAATCTGACGACAAGAGTGTGTCGAAGCAGTGAAACGTTGTTTCCTTGTTGTTTAGTCATTACTGTTGTCATTAGTTGAGATATTGTTTGGTTCTGAACACTCCCAGCCAAAAAGGTTTTGTATTAACATTGGTTAATGAATGATATGGATTTAACTATGCCAACATGCAGTTCGTTTTGTTAAATCTCAATCGTTGAAGAGTCAATGTAGTTTAAAGCTACTCAAGGTACCATAAACTACACTGGTCTCACAATTTCTAAATTGAACCGATCGATTCTATTCTAGATTATCTATTCATTTTGATGAGTCTCGCCATAGACTTCAAAATTTATAGGGAATACCAAATCCTACGTCGTTCGTCTAAAAGACAACAGACATTTAGACCAAACTATATATATATATTTTTTATTTTAGTTTAACCTAAACTAAGTAATGAATGGAGGAATAGTTTGGAAAAAGAGGCCTTCGTTACAGAAGCCCTCCAAAACTCTATAGGTATAGATCCCTTTATCTATTTTTACAGCATTGATCCACCCCTTAATTGGTAAGTGTAGCTGATCTAAACCATGATAGCTTACATACCAGGTACATATAGGTAAGGCTTAATGTAAAATCCCAATCATAAGCCCACCTAAAAAAACACATAATTGCATGACACATAGAACCAGAGTGGCACTGACTGGAAGCCAACCAGCCAACCAGCTAACAACCTTCGATGTGGGGACCTGCAGCTCCAACGCTTGGTCTTCAACCTTCATCCAAGGGTCGCCTCCTCTGCGTCAATCGAGGGATCCCCTCTACATGCTGATTATAAAAACAATTGTTGCTGACGAAATCACCAACTCTAATCGATATGGAATTACTGCTGTGGAATTACCGCTGTGGATTATAAGACTTTGTTTTCCAAAGTATTAAAAGCTTACCGCAATGGGATTACCTACGAACAGTATGGAAGTTCCGAAAACTTTATGGGATTATAATTTTGATTTTTTTCTTCTTCCACTTACTGGATTACTTCAAGATCAGAAACAGTTCAAGGTATCCTTTCGTGTTGGACCTCATCCCCAAAGACTGGCGATGACTTCCAAAAGGGTGGAGATGTAGTGGACCTACCCAGGGTCAAACTGAAGTGTTTTGAACTCTTCAGTGATGTTTTTCACTGACCCTTTCAGTAACCTGACATTTAACACAATTTATTTTATTAGTTTGAATCAAAGGACAGATTCACTCAAAAGAGACCATTTCTATCTTTGAATTTTGTTCTAATACAAATATAATCAGAGCATCACCTGTGTTTATTCATGAGCAATGTTGTAATTTACAATATGTCTTATGATCACATATGCTATTAAGCTGTGTTATTCTGTAATGTGAAACATTACTGTGTCACAACAAAGTTGAAGGCTCGGGTCAGAGAGGCCCGGCCGTTTTGTTCAGAAATGAAGAAGACAGTTAATCCGTTGTTTTCATGAGAATGATTCCAGCACTCTCTGTCTTTTCCTAAACATTTTCACTCTGCTTCTGGCTGTAACCTTGTACCATGATAACAACAAGTAAACTCCTCGACTGGTTCTTTTGAACCAATCGGAGAAGGACAAGTCTCAGATCCTCTACTAAGGGTTCTAAGTTTTCCTGAAACTTTTATTTCCTGTGAGGAAGGAGAGAGGTGCACTTTCTCTTCAAGCTGTGGGACGTTTGGTCAAGAGCTAAGGACCTTCGTCTTCAGTAAAGGCTGATAACATGCTTGTTATCAGTCCACTTCGAACCGAGCGTACAAGCTCAGAACTTTGAATATAATTTCTTTCTGGAATAAGTTATCTTGAAGTCAACCAGGAGCTGACACCATTTTCTGATTATCGACGCAGATCCCAGGAGACGTTGAAACGTAAACGAGAACCGGTTCGGACGTGCTGGACCTGCAACGATTCTGTACGCCTGAAAGGCTGGTGCCATCTCTTTATCAGACTAATCGTCTTAAAGGTAATGGATAAGCGTTTACAAACGTACCTGGATTTAGCAGAAGTCGGATGGAAAGTGTCATCTGGTTAAACTCAAGATAAATAACTTCCTCTCTTAACCTCTCCCTATTCCTCTTAAATCTCTCCCTATATCCATTCTAAACTGGTAACTATATTAAGTTAAGAGCCACAGACTAAGTATAATGACATCCTGTATTTATGTCTGTTGTTACAATTTAAATGTGCTGACGTATTAAATTGCAAGAAAGTGAAATCTATCAATCAAGTGTAATGGTGTTAATTTTAGTTGATTTATTTTAAATAAATGGTAGTGTCTCATGGCATACCAAACTAAAGTCAACGTTTCCATTGTCACTCTATGGCTTCTGTTTTACTTATCCATCATAAAGATCACAGAAATATTGGGTAAACTGAAAAAGAAAAGAATCCGTGAAATTACTATTCAATCTGAATAAGTAAATTAATTAAGGTAAAGAGGTCAGTATTAATATTGACCTCCTATATATCCTTACAATAGCAAGCGTGTTGATAAACTACACAAACACCAATTATCCTGCAGCTAGTGCAACTTGCATTGTAATATTTGCAATCAAAATATACAAGTAGGATGTCCTTCAGATTAGCCAGGACCAGTTCTTCCCCAAGAATTATAGATGTGGGAATGATGCAAGGTTGTTGGTGCACCGGCAGTGAGGGATGCTGTCATGCTGAAGAAGGAGTCCTATTGGGCCTTTTTGGCCTGTGGGACCCCGGAAGCAGCAGATAGGTACCGACAGTCCAAGCGGCATGCGGCTCGGGTGGTTGCTGAGGCAAAAACTCGGGCGTGGGAGGAGTTCGGAGAGGCCATGGAGAATGACTTCCGTACGGCTTCGAGGCGATTCTGGTCCACCATCCGGCGTCTCAGGGGGGGAAAGCGGTACGCGACCAACACCATTTATGGTGGGGATGGCGTGCTGTTGACCTCAACTCGGGATGTTGTGAGTCGGTGGGCGGAATACTTCAAAGACCTCCTCAATCCTACTGGCACGTCTTCCACTGAGGAAGCGGAGCCTGGGGACTTTGGGTCGGGCTCTCCAATCTCTGGTGCTGAGGTCACCGAGGTGGTTAAAAAGCTCCGCGGTGGCAGGGCTCCGGGGGTGGATGAGATTCGCCCTGAGTTCCTTAGGGCTCTGGATGTTGTGGGGTTGTGTTGGCTTACGCGACTCTGCAATATCGCGTGGACATCGGGGGCAGTTCCCTTGGATTGGCAGACTGGGGTGGTGGTTCCCCTATTCAAAAAGGGGGACCGTAGGGTGTGTTCCAACTATAGGGGGATCACACTCTTAAGCCTCCCTGGTAAGGTCTATTCAGGGGTTCTGGAGAGGAGGGTCCGTCGGATAGTCGAACCTCGGATTCAGGAGGAGCAATGTGGTTTTCGTGCTGGTCGTGGAACACTGGACCAGCTCTACACCCTCAGCAGGGTCCTGGAGGGCGCGTGGGAGTTTGCCCAACCAGTTTACATGTGCTTTGTGGACTTGGAAAAGGCATTCGACCGCGTCCCTCGGGGGGTTCTGTGGGGGGTACTCCGGGAGTATGGGGTACCAGGCCCATTGATATGGGCTGTTAGGTCCCTGTACGACCGGTGTCAGAGCTTGGTCCGCATTGCCGGCAGTAAGTCAGGCTCGTTTCCAGTGAGAGTTGGACTCCGCCAAGGTTGCCCTTTGTCACCGATTCTGTTCATAACTTTTATGGACAGAATTTCTAGGCGCAGCCAAGGTGTTGAGAGGATCCGTTTTGGTGGCCTTAGAATCGCTTCTCTGTTTTTTGCAGATGATATGGTCCTATTGGCTTCATCAGATCGTGATCTACAGCTTTCGCTGGAGCGGTTTGCAGCCGAGTGTGATGCGGCCGGGATGAGGATCAGTTCCTCCAAATCCGAGGCCATGGTCTTGAGCCGGAAAAGGGTAGCATGCCCTCTCCGGGTCGGGGATGAGGTCCTGCCCCAAGTGGAGGAGTTTAAGTATCTCGGGGTCTTGTTCACGAATGAGGGAAAACTGGAGCGTGAGATCGATAGGCGGATAGGTGCAGCATCCGCAGTGAAGCGGGCGCTGTACCGGTCTGTCGTGGTGAAGAGAGAGCTGAGTCGAAAGGCAAAGCTCTCAATTTACCGATCGATCTACGTTCCCACCCTCATCTATGGTCATGAGCTTTGGGTTGTGACCGAAAGAACGAGATCTCGGATACAAGCGGCTGAAATGAGTTTTCTCTGCAGGGTGTCTGGACTCTCCCTTAAGGGCGAGATACACTGAAGCGTCCTCCGTATACGCGCGTATTTTGTGCGTATGTTTTCGCTGCTATACTTCAGAAACTATCAGCTTTCAAACGCTCGCGTTCTCCTTGTTGTAATATGAGCAGCTGAGCACGGAGGGGACTCAACTGAGCTCGCTGATTGGTCACTTGCTGACACGCCTACTGAAATGATTGACAGCTTTCAGTCAGCTGGCTCATGTAGCTCTCTGAAGACCGCGGCGGTGTTCATGCGGTGTTTCTACTATATATGTTATAAAAGGTTCTCTCAGAAATAAAAATAATAACAGGGAGCGCTTTTCCTGCAGCACACAGCCCACCAGGGATATTTAAAACATTGCGCACCCAGGTAGGACCTGAATTCATTCATTTCATTCATCGAGTGAACGGAGGAAGAAGCGGTTACTTGACTTTAGGCAAAAAAACAAAAGAAAAGGCCCGATCAGCGATAAAGAAGGGGAATTTATTTCATTTGTGTAACATACAAAACAGTCCGGCGCCGGGGAAGTTTATGGTCAGACACCGCGTATTGCGCACGCGGACGTAAAAAAAAAGCTTTGCGCGTACATGCCCTGAGGGGCTACGCGGGGCTACGCTTTTGCCTTGACATACGTACGCTGCGTATAGGCGTACCGTGAGGACGCTCGAGTGTATCTCGGCCTTTAGAGATAGGGTGAGAAGCTCAGTCATCCGAGAGGGACTCGGAGTAGAACCGCTGCTTCTCCACATTGAGAGGAGCCAGTTGAGGTGGCTCGGGCATCTGGTTAGGATGCCTCCTGGACGCCTCCCTGGTCAGGTGTTCCGGGCATGTCCCACCGGGAGGAGACCCAGTGGAAGACCCAGGACACGCTGGAGGGACTATGTTTCTTGGCTGGCCTGGGAACGCCTTGGGATTCCCCCAGAGGAGCAGCTTCAAGTGGCTGAGGAGAGGGAAGTCTGGGCCTCCCTACTTAGGCTGCTACCCCCGCGACCCTACCCCGGATAAGCGGACGAAAATGGATGGATGGATGGATGGAATGATGTCTTTTCCATCTTTTAACATCAAAACACCAACTTTCACCACCTGAGTACGTTTGCTTCATCATTAGTGGCCTTGACAATATTTAGACAAAAAGGAAACCATTTTTCTTTGTTTAAATAATAAATTTTCACACATTTTGTTAAGAAGGTCCTTCCAAGAAAAATGTACTATTCAAAAGTCATTGTTAATTGAATTATTTTCTGAATAAATATGCAATGGCTAGGCAGACATGGGATTACGATATATGAGACAGATAGTGGGTCCAAGAATGCTCCGTCTTGAAAAACACCATGGTAACTGGCAAACAATTTGGTACATTATCATGAATGTGTTAAGAGCACATCACCACTTGTCTTTATAGAGAAGAAAAATATCTTACAACAGTCACAATGGAGTACAAGTCAGTGTATCTCTTTTGCCAGTCCAAAGCCCAGGTAACTCATGAAGGTTGTGTCAGGAAGAGCATCACTTTGCCAAAACTAAAACATCACTTCATCTAAATAACACCATACCAGATTGGTCACAGCCCAAATTAACAACAACCAACACAGATGTTATTGACAGACAGGGTCCTGGCAAAAATGGTTTTACCAATGTAATAATATATAGGCGCTTATCAGTTTACCTGTACTTATTTACCTATATTTTAGATGTAAATTGGCAGGGTTTAGACTGACACAAAAATACATCATTAATTAAACGAGTTCTCTCTTTTTAGATTAATACCTATAATTCTGTGCTTTGGAGGTGAGAATGTAAAGAGATGATACGTCAATTTATGAACTGAATCATTTAATTAACAAATCATTAAATTACATCACACATTTGTACATGTATGGATCGATCGAATTTCCTATAACTAACTGTTCACAGATTCAGAATTTAGATACAACAGACAAGTAAAATATTTTATATTAAACTTTCTGTTAGTACAAACTTAAAGTTTACTGGCTTAGAAGATAAAAAAAAAGTTTTAGGAGGAAGATGGAGTAAAAGAGGGGGTGAACTATCTTGAATGTTTATAACCAGAAACATGACATGTTTCCCAGGCATCTCCAGCTAGACGTATGTCCGGTATGTAAACAATCAGCGACTCTTAACCTTTGCCGGTCTGCCAAGAACAGGTCAGTCCTTGAAGTCCGAGGAGGTCAGTCTATTTAGATTGTAGCTTCTCACATCCGCCTTTGACCCACTGAAGTAACGTAGTCTGGTTGATGTTTCAAGATGAAAAATTCCTTGAAGGAATTTCATAGAGCTTAGAGCTCAAAACGGACTCATAGTCAGCAGTGCTATGAAGTCCCAACTGAGGACGTGTCATTGGTGTTTAGACAGACGTCAATCAGTTCTTAGATGGAAACTCACATTTTAGTTTCATCCATAGACTAAAGGAAAAATAAGTCCGAGCTCTTTTAAGGCTGATTTGACCTAGAAAACGTGGCTCTTCCTGATTGGCCAAATGGCATCAGAAGAGGATGTGAGTGACATCCGATGATGTCAGGAGATTGAAATTAGGTCAAAAGATTAGTTCAGAATATGTTAGAGCCAGCTTTGATGATAAAACTATCTTAACACTTTACACACAACACTGTTAACCTGTTGGTTTGGTTAAACATGCCATTATAGCATTATATTTGCAACCTCACTGAAGATAATAGCAAAAACAGATATTCTTCAATCTCGATTATTAAATAGGACAAAAACAAAAGTTTCTTGAGTGTGGTGATGTCCTGGATTCAAGCTAACTGAATGAGATAAAGTGTCACTTTATCTTCACTTGCAAGTTTTGAGAGAAGAAGTCCTTCATGAATAACATTTTGAAATAACATTTGCTATTCAGCATGAAATAAACAGTTTGAATTAAACAGACTTTGACTATAATAATAATAATAATAATTTGTCACCTGTGTATGTTCCCATACTTGACAGACGAAATTGGTCTTCTGCATTTAACCCAACCACCACCAGGTGGTGCAGTGAGCAGCGTAGTCGCGCTCGGGGAGCTGGGAAAATAGATGTACACTCATAGACATCCCAAGATGGTGTGCCGTGGCCGGGGTTCGAACCTGGGTCCTTCGGATAACCACTCCGATTCTCTGCCACTACACCATCTTGGCCCCTTACATTGGATTCAATAATGTTTATACAAGTAACAAGGTTATTCATTTGATGACATTTGAATTAACAAAATTAAAGGAAGTCTCTGGGTGACTTATTTGTGTTTTGATTCAAATTAAAGTAATAAAAGTGTTACTGTCCCTTCAGGAGTTAACTCCCAGAAAAGGTCATCACTGAGAGCGATTAGAGACCAGGGTGTGTCCACTACACCAAGTGGAAGGGCAGCAAGACTTGCAGCACTGGAGCACGGTTTAAACAGTTTTACCATGGTGTGGATAGAAAGAGAAAAGGAGTAGGGGTGGTCCTGAAGGAGGAGTTTGCAATGAACATAGTAGAGATCAAAATAATGTCAGTAAGGGTGATGTGTCTGAATGTATAAGTAGAAGGTCTAATGTTGAATGTTGTCGGTGATATTCTCCACAGGTTGGATGTGATGTAGAAGAGGAAGGGAAATTCTGGAAGGATCTAGATCAGGGGTGTCAAACATACGGCCCGCGAGGCGGTTTAGTTCGCCCGAGGATAAATCTGAATTATTAAAAAAAAGAATAAACGTTATTTTCTTAAAAATCTGCAGTTCCTATGTTGTCCGCTAGAGGCGCTGTGTTTTAGTCAGTTCCTATGTTATCCTACTCAAACATAGTGCCTCTAGGACCCATAGGCGTCAGGCACCCTCATCCAAGTAATGTCGGATTTTTCAAGAAAAATTGACTTCTTCCTATCCACCTTATTCCTACGCCCCATGATGCCTTGCGCAAATTATGTGAACGACTTCCGCCGAAAGTCAGAACCGGCACTTTTGTTACACGCTAGCAACGCGCTAACCGGTTTTCGTCAGAGGTTTTAGGTCATAAAATATGTGGGAACACAAACTATCACAACTCAAATGTAGAGATATTGTTTTACCGCTACCTACAGCTGTTGAGGGGTGGGAGGACGACTTGAAGAAGTGGCCGAAAATAACGTACACTAGCATGTTTAGCTACTAGCATACTTAGCTACTTTGACAGTTGCTTCAGATGGCGAAGCGATGAGCAATCTGAAAAGCTCTGAAGCTTATTAGTATCTTCACAGTAACAAGGTTGGTCCTGTTATGTTAAGAGAGGTGGGACACTTTATTTAAACAAACATAAAGCCCAGTCTAAGCATTAAAACTCCACATCACCAGGTCCAGCTAACAATGATGTTGCTTTGGACTTTTGAGCTGCAAGATGTTTATCTGGACACCAACTGAGCACCTGGAGCTTGACATTTCTTTTGACAAAGACTTTACTGATTCACAAATGAAGCACCTTGAGAACTTTTAATAAAATACAGTAAATGAAAACAAATAATGAAATAGACAGGAAACGATCTTTAAAAACTTGATAATGACAAAAGTGACATTTAGATAGAAACAGTAGTTTAATCCAAAATTAACTGATATAGTGCACACAAAAACCTAACCTTGTAAGAAGGTTAACAGTCAACTATTGTACATAACAAATTAATCATTTTAGCAAATACTTTTCTAATGTAATATAGTTAACATATCCTTTAAAAAAACATGTTAAGAGTTGTGTTACGTTTACAGTAAGTACACCAGTACTGTACATGTTTGAGAAAAATGTTTACATTTAATGTCTTCTCACTTCTCACTTGAAATAAGCTGGCATCCTTTGCGTGTGAATGCTGGAATGATTAAATTGACACCATAGGTCCTTCACTGTGAAACCACGATCACCCATCACCTCATCTCCAGCACGCAGATAGTCCAGAAACCCAGAGTTCTGTGTTATATACCTGTCACTGCATTTACCACCATAAGCATCTGAAATAAACATGATTATTCCAGAGGGAGAAACAGCCAATAAATATTTCACAGTGTTATTTGCATGGTATGATTCACTTCTGGAGTCCAAGTTTTTAGCTTTCTGCAAAACATGTTGCTTTAATTGTTTCACGGGGCAACCATAGAATAAGGTTGTTGGTTTGTTCTGACATTATGTCAATCCACATTCCAACAGTCATGCTGCATGTGACTGGTGGTGTTGAGCAGCTCCACACTCTCATCAAGCCCATCTGAAAGTAAAAGTACATTATACAAACATTAGGGTTCATTTATGAACACACACACACACACACCTATATTATATATATATATATATATATATATATATATATATATAAACACACACCTATATTATATATATATATAGATATATAGATAGATATGTATAAATAAACGCACACACAGCATACATATATAGGTGCGTGTGTTTATTTGCCAGTTATGAACGAAAATATTAGTATAATTTAATTACTGACTACATAAAATCATAACACTAAAAGCTGTCTCTTAAATCATACCTGGTGTTCTCGATCCTCTGGAGGATACGGTGACTTTTTTCAGGTGGTTTCTCGTAGCCCAGCCACAAAGAAGGATGCGGGTTTTTCTTATCGGAGCATGTTCAACACACACTAGTTGCAGCCACAAATTCAGCTTCGTCTGATTATTCGTACAGCCACGAACAGCGCAACAGGTACCCGAGCTCCACAAGACATCTTCGTGACAATATTAGCTCAAAATAACAGAAAACAGAACTTTAACAGAACTTCTACGATGCGCGCAGATTAGCAAGCAAACAACGAGGAGCCAATGCAAAAATTCTACTTCCGGGGTCAAACGGAAGTACGACACATTATCGCTTCTGCAGTGACACCCCCAAGAATAAGGTGGATATGTTCACGGAGGTGAATGGGAAACCCCTGTGCCTGGTGTGCAAGCAGCAGTGTTTCTAAGTTCCACAAAACTGTTTGTTGACTAAATGTTTTAAAACGTGCAATCACTGATCAGTTTTTTAAATGTGTAATGCACTTAAATAAATGTTAAACTGAGTAAAAGTGTAAAAGGACAATTAATTTAATGTAAAGATTTTTATAATTTATTTCTTCTTTGCATTAATACAAAGAAAAAAGTTGACTTACTGTTCGTTCTATGTAATTTTGGAATGAGTTTACTGGTCTGGCCCCCTTGAGATCAGATTAAGCTGTATGCGGCTCCCAGACCAAAATGGGTTTGACACCCCTGATCTAGATGAAGTGATATAGAGTATTCCCAAGGAGGAGAGAGTGGTGATTGGAGCAGACCTGAATGGACATGTTGGTGAAGGAAACCCAAGGGGATGACAAAGTGATGAGCAGATTTTGTGTCAAGGAAAGGAACCAGAAAGGACAGATGGTGGTGGACTTTTCCAAGATAATGGAAATGATTGTAGTCACCCCTTATTTCCAAAAGAGGAAGAAACAAAGTATGACATAAAGTGAAGGCAGGAGTACACAGGTTCTGTTTCTCAACTTTGCTTGTTGTGGTCTTGTTTAGTCTTAAAGTTCAATTTTCCCTGCCAAAAGAACTCCATGACTCAGGAATCTGAAGAAACTCTTCTGTTTTTTTTAAATGTATTTATTTTTTATTTACTGCTGAAAAAAAGGGAGAAGTTTACCTACCAATGATTATCAGCGGGGAAAACAAAAAAGGTTAAACTGTGTCATCTGGACCAATTTCATCCGCCATCCAGAAGACTTCCTCATTCTACAGCCTGCCAACCAGATATGTCCCATAGGTAGCCTTCACTGCTGTGTTTCAAGTCAACATCCCATTGGAATCTCAAAAAGTAGGCTTTTAACACATGCAAAATAATTGATCATGTACAAGCAAAACTTTTAGGCCAGAGGGCATTTGATTGTTGCTCCTCAAATAACTGTCCTGTTTGTCCCTCTAGGCGAGGTGTTTGTAATTGGTTCATTAGTGCTTTTTTAAATTATTATTATTATTCCTTAGTTTGTTTAAAATCAGAATTATACAGTTTTAATATCTTCACAGTATCCTTGGTGTGTTTCTATGAGTTCCCAGAACCAAGGCCTGTTTTTTATTATTCTATTTTTTAGCGATTTTTGGCTGCCTTGTCAGCATTCTTTATTTAATACATATGTTTGTTTTTTCAAGCCTCAAGTCCTGCATGCATTCTGGGTGCAACAACTCCATACAGTTTTAGGACCCACTCTCTTTACAATCTACATAGCTAATGTAGGTCACTGCATCCCTGATGCATCCTTACATTTCTATGCTGATGATACAGTTGTTTACTGCCGAGCTAAAACAGTTGCTAAGGCTTTCCAGTTACTGCAATCTGCTTTTGACATCATCCAGTCAGATTTGTTCCGTCTCAAACTTGTCCTAAATGCTGATAAAACAAAAGGGATGTTTTTTTCAAATAGGAAGGCGGTTCCAGCAGATCCTCCTCTGATTTTATCTTCAAATGGTGTCTCTATTGAGTTTGTTGATTCCTATAAATATCTGGGTATCCTGATTGATTCACATCTCTCTTTTAAACTCCACGTGGAAAACCTAGTGAAGAAACTGAAAGTTAAACTGGGTTTCTTTTTCAGAAACAGATCATGTCTATCACTGAATGTCAGGAAACGCCTTGTGTCTGTGACTTTCCTTCCCTCCATTGATTACGGTGACATTCTCTACATGAATGCTCCTACAAGCACCCTGCGGATGTTGGATGTTGTCTATCATGGTGCACTAAGATTCATAACTGGTTGTGATTATCGTACCCACCACTGCACCCTGTATTCACTGGTTAACTGGACATCATTAACCTCACGCAGACTCTTCCACTGGTACATTTTCATCTTTAAATCACTTCTTGGTCTGCTGCCCTCATACATCTCCTCCTACATGTCTTTGCGTGAGTGCAGCTACAGTGTGCGCTCTCAGGACATGATTACCTGCAGTGTTCCGTCAGTGAGGACTGAACTTGGAAAAAGGGCCTTCTCCTACTCCGCTCCTGCTTCATGGAATATCTTACAAAAAGATCTGAAGCTCTCGACCTTGACTTCTCTAAATGGTTTTCAGAATCTGTTGGAATCCTGGCAAAAACCAATGCAGATTTGTTCCTGTCTTTGATTTTATACGTCTACCTTATAATGTTTTGCTAGTTTTTTGATACTTTGTTAAAAAAAAAAAAAAAAACTTTCTTTTGTTTTTTCTCTCTTTTGTTTTCTATTGTTTATTGTTTGTTTGTTTATTGTTTATTGTTTAAGGAAATTCTACCACTGCTGTTCATTGTTCTTTAGTTTTAGCAGGTCGCTTTCGTAAATGAGCCCATGAGGTTCAAAAGATTTACCTGACTAAATAAAGGTTGAATGAATGAATACCGTGACACTAACTAATTGCTTTTGAAGGGTTATCTCTCCCCTCCCTTCTTAAACAATACTATCTGCAATATGGCTGTGCAATGTTTTGTTTTAATGGAACACACCTGCCTTGTCTGGACACATTGTCAAAGCAGGGATTTTGGCTTTTGGTCAACAGTCCCTATAGTGCAACCAGTCTTCTTTCCCTTAAAAACAATGACTGAACTGGAATGAACAAAAACATCTGGAGGAGTGACTGGTCATAATTTGAGTTCCACCTGAACAGCTATTCTCAAAATGTAAAAGTGGTTGGTTTGCATTTGACCATCTACAGGTATATCCAGAGGCAGACTGCATGAGGAGCCTACAAGCAAAGGGGAGATTTTAGATCAGCTGGTCAGACTCTTGACTGCCTTACTCCCTTGTCCACTCTAGAAATGGGCAGTATACTGTACATTCTTTATTTGTATTTGATGAAACTCTTGCTTAAAAAAAATCTTCCTGGCACATGTAAGCCTTCAAAATCTATTATACAGAAACACTTTTCTGCTCTCAACTGCATGTAAACATTATGCTGTCTGTATTAATGTCTGCTTGAAGGTGATGTGAAAGTGAAGCAGGTTGGTTGATAACAGAGAAAACAGTCTCTGTGACTCAGACTGCTGATCTGCCTGCTGCTTCTGATGATGTTCCAAACTAAAACTAATTGAGTGATAACAGAGGGATAGTTCCCTTTTCAGTCAGTACACTCGGTGCAACACTGACTATGGGAATTGTGCCGCCGCGCGGTTCACCTGAAGTAATACAATCACGTCTTGAACAAGGCAGGTGGGCGTCAGCAACGAGGCCCGCCCTCTTTGCATAAAAAGGGGTGATGTCCCACCTTCATTCCCTTTTTTCCCTTCACCTCGCTTACACCTGAACTTCGTGGGACTCTCTGTGACTACATCGCTCGACTGGAGGTGAGCTCGCTCCCTGCCCTGGGCGCAACAGAGTAATTTCCTGCGTACAACTGGGTTAGCGAAAGCTAGCCCAGTACCTTTTATTTAACCTCAAGGTTTTTTCTTCTGCTCTCTTTGCAGCTTTGCTCAACGACGCTAACTACGTCACACGTTACCTAGCTAACGGGGTTAGCAAGTTAGCCAACAATAACGGCTCGATGAGAAGACGTCTTCGGACCGCGTTAGCAGACAGCTTCAACCCTTCTCAGTCATGGCTCCCGAGAAGGGAAAGAGAAAGTCTAAAAAATCAAAGAAGACCAACAGGCCAGCGAGCCCCAGCTCCTGAGCCTGCCCCAATGGTTGCGGCTACTCCCTTTGGGCGATGGACACCCACGAGGCCTGTCCGGTTTGCCTGGGGATGTTGCACGCTAAAACAGCGCTAGATTCCCCCGAGTCCTGCCCTCACTGCAGCCAGGTGTGTGAGGCCGTGAGGCAGCAACGTATAGATGTCGTGGTCAAAGCCATGGATAGCTCCACGGCGGCGCGGGACCCAGACCTCACCAAGGCGCTCACTCCCACCCCGGAGCTCGAGGCCATCGAGCTGGAGGACAGCGGCCACGCTGACTGGGGGGACAGCATGGACATGGCGGCCCCTGTGGGGGACTCTACCGCCGAGTTAGATAAGAGGGGCTTGTTACGTGCAGACGAGCTCTCGGTAACAGCCTCGGGCGAGATATTGGACGACGAAGCTGAAAACGAGGACGAAGGAGAAGACGAGGACTTCTCCCAGAACCCAACGACAGCTCATCCAGAGACTGACGTCTCTGTCCTCACTCTGTTCGAGCGGTGTCGCAGAGCGGCGGACACGCTGCGGATCAACTGGCCAGAACCCCCACCTCGACAACAGGTAACGAGGTTGGTGGGGAACTACTTCTTCGCCAAGCAGCAGTCAGACACGGGGTACAGGATGCCGATTTTTCCCGACTTCCAGACGGAGCTGACTCGCACCTGTGCTGAACCCAAGGCTCCTATGACTTTGCCTCTCTCCCAGTTTCTCGACGTTGCCGGCATGGAAGCTGCAGGAATGTCTAACATCCCACAGATGGAGGACACGTTGGCGGCCCACTTAGCCCCCAAAGCATCTGGCTCCAGGCCAACTCTGCCCAGCAAGGCCTGCCGCGTGTCGGCCTCCCAGCTCAAAAAATGTTACCGAGCTCAGGGCCTTGCGGTCCGCGCCATGAACGCTTTGGCCATGATGCAGGCCTACTTGACGGAAATGCTGCAGGAGCTCTAGCAGACTTCCAACAAAAAGAATGCGGCCGAGGTCTTGGAGGAAGCCCGCAAGGCGACAGACTTTGTCCTCTGCCTGATGGGGACAGCGGCTATCGCTCAGGGTAGAAGTTTGGCCGAGACTGTCATCGCTCAATGCTATTTGTGTCTAACCTTGACGGACCTGCTGGAGGGCCAGCGGAGCCCATTCCTCCACCACCCGATTAAGCCCACGGGACTCTTCGGGGGAGCTTTGAAACAAATCCAGAGCAGGCTGGAACAAAGGCGGAAACAGGCCGAAATCCTGCGCGAGGGGATGCCGAGAAAAACATTTGGGCCTCATCGAGGCGCCAGTGGAAGCAGAGGCGTGCAGCTTAAACACCGCTCAGCCACACGCCGCCCCCACCTCCACCCCACCCCCCGCAAAAGAGGCCAGCATTCGACGGAGAACAACGGCCGAGACCGGCAAATGGACCGTCCCAGGCTGGCTAGGCCTGGGCGAGGAACAGGTTTGTTCCCTGCCAAGTGGTTCCACAGAGGTCATCTTCGATGAACCGGGACCAGAGGCAGAAGTCGGTCTGATGAAACAGGACCGCTTCGCAGTTTTACAGGTTCTCCCGCCCACATGGAAAAATGGAAAACCGGACTTTTAAATCCAGACTTGATGTGTGAAATGTAGCAAAAAGCTGGTGACAATTGTGTGTGCATAAAATATAACTTAGCTATGTATGTAACAAAGACTATTTTCTCTTTAAAACACAAAAATAAAGTTTCAAAAGCACATCATGCCCTGTGTTTTGACTCAAACAAAAAACAAAGCACCATTTTTATGAAAACAGTGTCAATAAAGGGACTGGGTCATCACTCCTTCTCCCTCATGAGAAGCAATTTGTCAGGTCAGACAATGAGCCACAGCAGGAGGTCAGGAGTCTGTCTGCCACAGGTAGACTCTCTGGCTGTTGCTGGCGAACAGGTCAGCTCGTCAAAGGGCAAGCGGGTGGGGGCCACTCTCCCGCCCCCTTGACACACACACACAACCCAGAATATACATGCCTTACAGGTTGGGCGCACACACTCAGGCCTGGAGTGCATGTGGCCCAAGCACGTGGGTCATGTCCACTGTCAGCCAGGGCTTCCGGCTGCAGTTCCACAAGCGGCCACCCCCTTTCACGGGGGTACTGGTGTCCACCATAAGCCTAAACCGTGCCCACGTTCTGAGAGACGAGGTCTCCACAATGTTACAGAAAGGGGTAATAAATGTTTTCCCAGCTCACGATGTGAACAACGGCCATTACAGCAAATATTTCCTGGTGCCAAACGGGGACCAAGGCTTGCGGCCTATCTAGGATCTCAGGAATCTGAACAAAAGGATAAAAACATACAAATTCAGGATGCTCACATTGCGACAAGTAATTCAGTCGGTAAGATAGAGAGATTACTTCTGCACAATGGATCTCAAAGATGTGTTTTTCCACGTGAACATCCTGCCCCGGCACAGAAAATATCCCCGTTTCGCCTTCGAGGGAAAGGCGTTCGAGTTTTTGGCACTCCCTTTCGGATTAAAAAACCGCCCCATGATCATTCACAAAATGCTTGGACGTGGCCTTAACACCGCTGAGAGGTCAAGGGGTCAGAGTTCTGAATTATTTGGACGATCTGCTCATCATTGGACACGACAGGGTCCAAGTGCAGTAGCACTCACAGACGGTGATGTCTCACCTGGAAGCTCTAGGTTTCGTTATAAACCTGGAAAAGAACGATATTACCCTATCTCAGAATACCATATTTTTGGGAGTACAGGTCAACTCCATTTTGTATAGAGTAAGGCTCTCAGAGGCACGGGTTTCATCCCTCCAGCTGGTCCAGAGAGTGTCCATCAAACTGTGTCAGCATCTCCTGGGCCTACTGACAGCAACCATTGTCTGCGTGCCTCAGGCCTTATTAAAAATGTGCCCTCTACAAATATGGCTCAACAAACAAATGTATCCTGCCCCTCCCAGATGGACAGGGGGGATACTGATCAACCCAGAGTGCATGAAGGCTCTGGAGCCCTGGAGGGCCCCTTCAGTGTTCAGGACAGGCATCACGCTGGGACAAGTACTTTCTCGAGTACTGGTCACCACAGATGCTTCAAAAACAGGTTGGAGAGGTATCTGCAGGAACCAGCACACCTAAAGGGTCTGGAAACAGCAGGAGGCAAAGCTCCACATACATTTCCTGGAACTGAAAGCAGTGTTTTTGTCCCTGAAACACTTTTACAAGGAGGGATTGGTTGCATAGCAACATATCCTGATAAAATCAGACAACAGGACAACAGTGTCCTACATCAACAGAGAAGGCGGGACAAGGTCCCAGCCCCTCCTTAGGTTGATACACAAGTTGCTCACGTGGTGCATATCCCGGATATTGTCGCTGAGGGCGACCCACATTCCAGGTGAGCTAAACCACAGGGCAGATTCCCTCTCAAGAGGGCTCCTCCTCACCTCAGAGTGGAGGCTGAACCCGCGTATCGTGGACCAGATCTAGGCACGATACGGGCGTGTATCCGTAGATCTGTTCGTTTGTAGCAGCAATATGCATTGCACCTTGTATCATTCGATAAGGGAGACATACGCACCGTTGGGAACAGACGCCCTGGCATACAAGTGGCCAGCGGGGGATCTGTATTATACGTTCCCCCCCTGTCCCCCTGATTCAGGCGACATTGGAACGCATACGTAGGGGAGCTCTTTCCCTGATACTGATAGCTCCCAGGTGGCCACAGAAACCGTGGTTCCCAGAGGTGATCTCACTGTTGACGGGGATATCATGGCAGCTGCCCCCCCCCTCCCACAGGGACCTGCTAACTCAGGCCCACGGGTAACTCCTTCACCCACGCCCAGAATTGTGGCAACTCTAGGCCTGGCCGCTGAAAGGAACCGGCTGATGGCCTCCGGCCTGCCTGGTAATGTTATAAACACAATACAGTACATGGAGCGAGATCTCAGTCAACTCAGACTATCTACGCTCGCAAATGGCATGTTTTTGAGGCCTGGTACCTAGAGAGGAATATTACCTCATATTCCTGTGACCTGGCCTAGCTCCTCACTACTCTACAAGACCTGCTGGAGAAGGGCCAATCTTTCTCCACCATTAAGGTCTTTTTGTTAGCCATCTCGGCATACCATGAAGGCTGGGGAGGTAAATCACCTGGTGCCCACCCTCTCATGATACGGTTCATGAAGGATGTACTGAAAAAAAGGCCTCCCAGAAGGACTCTGGCCCCTGAGTGGGACCTACAGTTAGTCCAGGAAGCTCTATGTGAGCCTCAATTTGAGCCTCTTAGCAGCATTAAGATATATTTGTTATCTTGTAAAACTGCATTGCTCTTAGCTCTTTGCTCAGCTAAACGCGTGTGTGACCTCCCCGCTTTATCTGTACAGCCAATGTGTATAGGTTTGCCCCAAACGGGTCAAAGGTCACCTTGCGTCCAAACCCCGCATATAAATGGTAAATGGTAAATGGAGCTTATTTATATAGCGCTTTCCAGCCCCCTGTGAGGAGCCCCAAAGCGCTTTACAATACCAGCCATCCACCCATTCATTCAGACATTCATACACCGGTAGTGGTAGCCTGCCTTGCAAGGCGCCATCCAGACCTACCGGGAGCAACTCGGGGTTAAGTGTCTTGCCCAGGGACACAACGACACATGGTGGGCGGATGCGGGATTCGAACCTCCAACCTTCCGATCAGGGGTCGACTGCCATTACCACTACACCACGGCTGCCCCATGCATATGTGCCAAAGGTTCCAACTTTAAATCCCAGAAGTCTAGACTTTGAGCTGTCAACATTTCCTCCCCCCTGTCCTGACTGAAGGACAGAGGAGGCTGAACGCGCTCTGCCCTAGTAGGGCCCTGAGTGCTTACATGGAAAGAACTGTCAGTTGGAGAAAAACAAACCAGCTGTTTGTGTGTTTTGCTAATCCAGCTGCTGGCAGAGCCTTGTCAAAAAAGCACCTCTCACACTGGGTGACTAAGGCCATTAAGAGGGCATACAGCAGTAAAGGTCAGCAGGTGCCCAGTGGGGTACATGCTCATTCCACTCGAGGCCTGGCTGCCTCATGGGCCCTTTTCAAAGGTGTATCAGTAGCAGATATATGTGCTGCAGCAAACTGGGCATCTTCAAACATTTTTGTGAAACACTACAGTTTAGACGTCACAGCATGTGACGTGACTCAGGCTGTCCTCTCTACCACAGAGTAGAGTACAGCTAAACGCCTGCAGTCTAAGGCATAAGTTCTCACAAGCATGCATTTCCAGAGCATTTCCAGGGCGTGATTGAATTACGTTCTCATAGTCAATGTGTTGCACCGCGTGTACTGACTGAAAAGGGAACTGAAAGTTATGCACTATAACTCACGTTCCCTGAAGGAAGGGAACAAGGTGCAACACATGTTTGCCCTTTCAATGCCCAAGCTCAGTGAAGTGCACCCTGAGAATGAAGGTGGGAAGTCAGCCCTTTTAATGCAAAGAGGGTGGGGCCTCATTGCTGACACTGACGCCCACCTGCCTTGTTCAAGGCGTGATTGTATTACTTCAGGTGAACCGCGTGGCAGCGCAATTCCCATAGTCAATGTGTTGTACCTCGTTCCCTTCCTTCAGGGAACGTGAGTTATGTTGCATAACTTTGTTTGCTTTTTTATTTTATTTTTTTTAATAAGAAAACAAGTAAAAAAATCTTACAATGTCAAACATGGCTCGAGACTTAAGGCATGCATAGCACAAAGGAGAATAAAGGCACATAAACAAAAACAAAAATGTTTCAGGCCGCTTACAACAGAAATTCGTTACAGATTGTTTTAGTTTTTAAAGCTTTTGCATTAGTACAATACTTTAAAGTAGATAAGTAAGAAGACATATAATTAGAAAACACTATAAATCTAGGTTTTAGCAAGGAGAATTTACAGCTGTGGATGTAAAATTTGGCTAGTATTAAATTTACAACAAAAACTTTCTCACTTGAAATATTTTCATGTATGTAAATAGAAAGTTAGAAATTGACCTACTATTTGACGCTAAAATTATACTGTTTGGTTTCTTTTTCAGTTTGCTGTTGCCTATTAACATTTAGGAGGCCGTGACCTCACAGTTTGATGAGTAAAAGGGGGCGTGGCATGATGCTGTTTGATGAGGATAAAAGCCACCTTACATTTGAAAGGAGAGCAGATGCAAGGAAGTGCAAGCTGTGCATCACACTTTGACAGCTGGCTCCTATTTCAACATCCAAAGATGACTCTGATGATGAAAACTTGTATCTTCACTCTCGCCATCCTCTTTCTTTGGCGAGTGCAAGATGGGGCAGAAGCCTGCACCTGCATGGACTTTCCACCTGAGCAGGATTTCTGCAGAGCAGATATAGGTAAGTTGCCCCACTCTTTTTTATATATTATATTTATTAAATATTTAAATTTATACAGAAAAAAATAGCAGCGCATAACCCATACAGCACAGATAAATCAAATCAGGATGTATGTACAGATTCTACAGCAATTACTTGGGAAAAGAAGCAACCCACTCATATATATATATATATATATATATATATATATATCATTATATATATATATATAGATCTATATATATATCATTAGATCTATTTTTAAGTAAGATCTGGTTCAAACCTGGCTTGTGGGATAAATTCATTGCAAGTTGTGCAAACTTTTTTTCTGAGTTTCTTTATTTTGTATGCACTACATGTGGTGGAACAAAATTGTGTACACATGGTCCCAGTTACATTTTTTTTATTATTATTATCACAATTGTGCTTTGGCAGAAAGTTGAACTTTTTCACAGCACTGACATTAAATGTTTAAGTCAAAGCCAAAAAAAAGGAAACTGCTTTACTTTGGTTATGAGAATATTTTGGGGAAAATATGTTCAACTACCTGGAAATGGAGATTGTTCTCTGTTTCCTTAATCAAAATGAAGGTATTTAGCAAAAGGGGAATCACCACGAGTATTATGGATTAGGACAACTGTGGACAGTGGTTTGAACTGTCTCTGATTAGCTACAATAAATAATTATTTCATATCTAAAGAATCTAAGCTCTTGAAAATTATTAGGAGTGGAAATTAGAAGCCACATTTTAAGACTGTCTATAATTTGAAATGGTTATGACTTGATGATGTGCTTTATTGTAACAGAATGTTCAAAGGCCCTGATATGTATTTTAATGCTGTCTACACTTCGTCATCTGATGGAGCGTGTGGAGCCACTCTGACCTTAGGAGAGTATGTTCTCACAGGTAGGAATTTGAGGTAAAATACACAAACATCACTGATTTTTCAAATCAGATATTTCATTAAATCATGTCTTCTTCTGCACTTTTTCTTTAGGCTGGCTGGGAGATGATGGGACAGTGTGACTTCCAAGTGTTGGCAGATGACTTGACTGATGCCCAAAGGATGAATCTGAATCAATGCGCTAAGAGTTCCTGCATCTGCTAGGTATGGGAATGATTTATTCTAACTGTTGAAGTAGACTTTTTGTTTGCTTAGGCAGTGTAGGGGGTACAGGGGTGATCAGTTTTACTGATTTTACCTGTCCTCCAGATGTAAATTGAGCAGGGTTTAGACTGACACAAATTATCATCAAAAGTCACGGGTTCTCTCTTTTTCAGGATTAATCAATACATTTTGTGACCAGCTGATAAGATGTAACAAGCATGAAACGTTAATTTATGTCGGTTCAGCAGAACGGAGCCATTTATTAACAGAATCATAAAATTACATCAATAACATGTACAACTGATTGATCAATTATATTCCTATAATTTAACTTATCAGCAGATTAATTGTGGACAACAGAAACAAGTAAATAAGAAGACATATTACTTATATCTGAAGGTTCTTATTTCTTAAAATTTAGTTACCGGCTTAGGATGAGGGAGAAAGTTAAAGTGAGTAGTAAGATGGAGGAGAAGTTTAAGAGTGAGGGAGTTTATCTTGAATGTATAACCAGAACCATGGCATGTTCTCCGTGCGATCTCCAGCTAGACGTAGGTCTGGTAGGTAAACAATCAGTGACTCGTTACCTTTGATGGTCTTCCAAGAACTGATCGGTCCTTGAAGTCCAAGGAGGTCAGTCTGTTTACCTTTGCAGCTTCTCACATCCGTCTTTGACCCACTGAAGTAACGGTAGTCCGGTTGATTTTTCAAGATAAAAGTATTCCTTGAGAGGAACATTCATTCAAACTTTGAGCTGGAAAGCTCTGTTCGGATTGTCCAGCAGCATGCTCTAATCCTAACTGATGGACAAGTCTTTATCTCATGACTCGCGTCCATAGCTTAAAGAGAAAGTCAGTGCATCATAACTTCCTCGTAGGACTGAAAGTTCCAGGAAACTTAGAACTTCTTAAAGAGGATCTGAGATCAGTGACTTGCTCCTTCCCGATTGGTTCGATCGACCAGTGGAAGGGAGTTAGAGTCACGTCAAAGAGTTCACTTGATGTTATCTTCAGTCAGACAGTGAAGGTCAGTTTAGAAGAACAAAGAAAGAGTTGTTTAGAGAAAGACAGGGAGTTGTTGAGCCAGCTTCATGCAAACAACTGATTACAGTTTCCTAATTTCTAAACAAAACTGAGAAGTTCACTCTGACATATTCTTGACTTTAGGTATAGTTCTTGACTCACCATCATAGTACAGCATAAACCAGCATTATAACATATATGATCATAAAACATATTGTAGAGTACAACACTGCTCATATGAATAACACAAGGTTATGCTTTGATTATATTTGTATTAGAACAAAATTAAAAGAGTAGAAATAGTCTCTTGTGAGTGATTATGTTCTTAGATTCAAACTAAATGGAATGAACTGTGTTAATGTCTGTTTTACTGAGAGGATCAGTAAAAGGTATCACTGGAACAGTTTAAAGAGATGAAGGTGTATCCCTGCATCACAGTAGACCAAGGTCAGGTCCACTACTGCAGTAAAGTGCAGGAGAATGTGATTCTGTTCACCAAAAGGATATGAGTTGCATGTGAGTTTCTGACATTAGCAACAAGACCTTTTATTGAGTAGCATGCATGGAAAGTAAGGCAGGTGTTTACTTTACGGTAAGTGTGAGTCTTGTGTATTCCAAGCATTGAAGAACATTTCCTTATTACTGTACTGTCCATATCAGCAGGGGAAAAACGAGATGTGGGATAATGCACAAGTGTACTATGTGTAATTTGGTGTTTTTAGCTTCAAGAGATGAGATGCTGTTCGAGTGACCACAATTTGTTCACTTCAATAAACCCTCTTTATCTTTTTGCTCTCAGAGATCCAGTGTCTTTATTTTTTATATATTTTTTATTTAATGATCACCCTTAAAATGAAAACTGAGTTGCAATCTGGGAAATGTACAAATGTACAATTTTGACACATGAAAGACACTGATGTTCTGCTCTTTATCTTTTAACCCTTAGATTACCTCCTTCTTGATCAGCAGTCCAGCAAATGCCTTTGGACAAACTGGGTGACTGGGGACAATGTCCAAACCATAAACTACATTTTCATCAAGAGATCTGATGGTTTATGCTCCTGGTACAGAGGCTCCGCACCATCTAAGAAGGCCTGATATGTTTAGCTTCTGTCCTGACTGGTTTAAGAAATCCTTCCTGATCTGAGACATCAATGTTTAATTCCTTCCTTACTTCAAAAACATTGTTTGTTTGAGCTTCGATTTTTATTTCCTATTATTTTCAATATCCATTTAGATTATGTGTGTGTACTTGTTCTTTTTTTTAGGGATTTTTTTTATTATTATTATTATTATTATTATTATTATTATTATTATTATTATTATTATTGTTGTGTCTACAAGCTTCTATAACACCAGCATTTCTCAGCCTTAACATCAATAAAAAAAATTCATGAATATTGAAGCCTGATAACTGCTTTGAAATCATCTAAATAAAAAAATTTATATATTTTTTCTTTATTTGTATTCAAAACACTACTGTATGGTGTTGGCCCTCCAACTTGTATGAAGGAAATATTGTCATCTTTGGACCCAACATGCAGGCAGGACATGATGATATTAAAAAGTTCAAACACCTTTATTTAATATTTTAAAAAGAGGTACTGCAAAACAAAACTACATTCAATACTAAATACAATACTAGAACTCAAAGAGGCACAGCAGGGAGGAAACAACTGCTATACTAGTTGCTTCAGTTTTTGGATCTTTTGAATCATCTGTATAAATTTGCAAATAATAATTATACTTATTCTCTACTTGATCATAAAATTCTTGACAAGTATATGTAGTATTTCTTTTCTTAATATTTGATAACGAGCTGTAATGTATTTCCATGTCCATGTAGGCCTGTAAGGATGGCACAATCTAGCGGGCCTTCCTTGTTTGTACTCCTAGTGTGTCTCCTCACTTATTCTGATTGATTTCTCCTTTGTCTGGTCTTAGCTGTTTGTAATTATGTCCTGTCCCACCTGTGTATATAAGTCTGTCTCTGAATCTTGTCCTTTGTTGCGTCGTCATTGGGTCTTTCCTGTCCTGTCCTGATGTGTACGAGTCTTTCCCTGTGTTGTTCTACCAGTGTGTACGTTGTTGCCACATCAGCCCTTTGGTTTATTATTAATAAATTTGTATATTTTTGTACATCCTGAGTCTGAGTCCCTGCTTGCAACTATTGGGTTTGTTCCTGCCTGTAAAATCACGACAGAATGATGCAATTATACTAGAACCCAGCGGGCAGAATTCTCCTCAGTTTTTCACTCACCTGCTGTAACGAGCCATAGATGGCCCAGGGCAGTGACGGTAAAGCAAAATATCTGAACATCTTGGATCCCTGTGCTGTAAAGAGAGACTGTTGCATTTTGTTGCATTTGGGAAGCCCCGCCTCCTCACAGTGTGGCTGCTGTAGCTATCTGTTGTCGTCGTCATCATTGTATTTTTTAAGTCGGATCCTCAATGTCTCTCAAATTGGCAAGTCTGTGTCATTTTTTTTACTTTATTCATTCATTCATTCAACCTTTATTTAGTCAGGTAAATCTTTTGAACCTCAAGGGCTCATTTACGAAAGCGACCTGCTAAAACTAAAGAACAATGAACAGCAGTGGTATAATTTCCTTAAACAATAAACAATAAACAATAAACAAAAACAATAACAAAGTATCAAAAAACTAGCAAAACATTATAAGGTAGACGTATAAAATCAAAGACAGGAACAGATCTGCATTGGTTTTTGCCAGGATTCCAACAGATTCTGAAAACCATTTAGAGAAGTCAAGGTCGAGAGCTTCAGATCTTTTTGTAAGATATTCCATGAAGCAGGAGCGGAGTAGGAGAAGGCCCTTTTTCCAAGTTCAGTCCTCACTGACGGAACACTGCAGGTAATCATGTCCTGAGAGCGCACACTGTAGCTGCACTCACGCAAAGACATGTAGGAGGAGATGTATGAGGGCAGCAGACCAAGAAGTGATTTAAAGATGAAAATGTACCAGTGGAAGAGTCTGCGTGAGGTTAATGATGTCCAGTTAACCAGTGAATACAGGGTGCAGTGGTGGGTACGATAATCACAACCAGTTATGAATCTTAGTGCACCATGATAGACAACATCCAACATCCGCAGGGTGCTTGTAGGAGCATTCATGTAGAGAATGTCACCGTAATCAATGGAGGGAAGGAAAGTCACAGACACAAGGCGTTTCCTGACATTCAGTGATAGACATGATCTGTTTCTGAAAAAGAAACATTTATAACAACATTTATAAAGCAGAATCAAATAAAAAGATGGTAGAGGTGAAGACTACGGGAGAGATCCAGTTATGTGCAACTACTTTTGAGGTGGTAATCCATGAATGACAAGCGGAGGTACTCCAGGATTGCCAGTGCCGCTACAAAATCAGATTCATCCAGACTTGTTTGGAGATTTACAGCATTCTCAAACAAGCAAGAAGATTCTGCAGTACATCCAATTAAAGACATTCTTCACAATATGTTTGATACCAAACAGTTGGACTGAATTTCATTACAGACCTAATTGGAAAATGAAAAATTCCTAAATGGAAGTTATGTCTAGCTGTCCCAGAACTGAAAATAGTTTTAATGATGAAGGTCCTATTGAAACACTGGGGCCAAGTAGTCCCACTAAAGATGAAATACAGGGACAGCTAAATTAAGAGAGGATCTTATCCGGCTAAATGATGAAACAAGGGCCAAAAGATAAAGTGGTAATCAAACTGTCACATGTTCATGCATACATTAATCTTCCTTGTGACCACCAGGTTCAAGAGTTTACAGGGGATAGTAAAGATGGAAGGTCTGTGGAACAATTTATTGACAAGGTTGAAAGTGTCGCACAATTTAGAGAACAGAGACCTGAAGAACAGTGTGATTTTATACTATATCTTTTACACAGCCCAGCACTGGAGGAAGTGGGATTATGTACAAGGAATAAGTAAAAGTGAGACCAAGTGATCTTTTTTCTTACTTGAGAAATTCTTTTGGGGAAAGATGAAGTACCACACAGCTTTTGCAATATTTTAAAAGCTTTAAACAGGCAGATGGAGAGGATCTCTGTGACCACTCCTATGCCCTGTCACAGATTTTGAGTTCTGTAGTGAAACATACTATTTCATTTCATTTTTATTTATAAAGCACTTTAAGCAGTGACAGGGCCAACCAAAGTGTTCTGCAAACAGAAAGAAACAAGCAAAGCACACAGCAACATATAACATAACGTAAAATCAATCTATGGAAACAAAATAATAGCAGATAACACAACATAATGACTAGCACAGTGTGATGCATACAGGTTCAACATAGACCATGCAGTATTGAAAGCTAGGGAATAGTAGTGGGTTTTTAAGTGGGATTTAAAAACTGTGAGGGAGGGGCCTGCCTGACAAGCAGATGTAACTCGTTCCAAAGTCTTGGGCACTCGACAGAGAAGGCCCTGTCACCTCTGCGCTTAAGACAGTTTCCTGGATCTGTGAGCAGCAACTGGTCCACTGACCTCGGAGAATGAGGTGGGACATATGGCTGCAGCAGATCAGTGAGATAGGAGGGGGCAGAGCTGTTCAGTGATTTGTAGACATACATGAGTATTTTGAACTGCATTTGAAGGTGAACCAGTAGCCAGTGCAGGGAGGCCAAAACTGGAGTAATATGCTTTTTTTTTGCCTGTACTGGTTAAAAATAGGGATGCTGTATTCTGTACCAGTTGAAGTTGTGCAATGGAGGTCTGACCAATACCAAACAGGAGGGAGTGCAGTAATCAAGCCTGGATGTTATGAATGTATGTATTACTGTCTCCAAGTTATTTTTGGACAATATGGGCTTCAGCTTAGACAGCTGCCTCAGCTAGAAAAAAAAAACAGGATTTAACAATCATGTTTACATGATCCATTATCACTCCTAGATTAGTGACTCTTTGTTTCTCTAACAGGGCGGAAAGGTCGATACAGTGGTTGATGATTGTGTCGTTGGAAGGAAACAACATTCAGACTTCTTCTCATTGAAACTTAAGAAATTTAAAGCCATCCAGTCCCTGATGTCAGCCAGGCAGTCAAGCAGATGTTGAATAGAGCGTGTACCATTGTGTCTTATGGGGAAGTAAATTTGGCAGTCATCGGTGTAGAAGTGAAAGTGTATGCTATGTTTCTGGAAAATAGCACCGAGTTGCAGCAGGTACAAAAAAATAGAAGGGGACCGAGGATGGACCCCTGCGGTACACCCATTTAAGCACTGCCAATGCTGAACTAAAATCTTTGATGGAGACACAAAATGATCTGTCACCGAGGTAGGATCTAAACCATTGAAGAGCTCATGGTTGATGGTATCAAAAGCAGATGTTAGGTCCAGTAATAAGGAGCACAGAATCACCAGTGTCTGTGGATATGAAGATGTCATTAAAAACCTTCAGTAGAGCAGTGTCAGTGCTGTGGAGAGGTTTTAAGCCAGACTGGAATAGCTCTAAGATGGTGTGATCCTCTAGGAAGCATCATAACTTCCAGATGGTTTCATGTTGTACATTACCTGCTCTAGAGAAGATAGAGAGATGGGCTCAAAGTGGTCAAATACAGCAACACACTGATATGGGATGGACTTATCATGAGCTGGAGGGAAAATGAGTGCCATGGTAGTCGCAACTTTTTCTAAAAAGAAATGTAGAAAGTTTTCGCACAGCTCAGTTGAGGCTTTCAAAGGTGATGGTTCAGTGAGGTGGAGAACTGAGTATAGGATAGAGAAGAGGACATGTGGGTTTTTAGAGTTTGAGGCAATTATGTCAGAAATGTATTGAGCTTTAGCAGCTTTTACTGCTTTCTGATAACAACGTCAAATGTTATATATTTAATAAAGGTGAGCTTAACCAAGAGCAACGATAACTCCCTGCCTCCTCTCAGGCAGCCACGCTGCCAACTGAGAGATGGAAGCTGAGTACTGACGTCAAAAGTGCTCCCTCTATATGGCTCTGCTCTTAAAGTGACAATACAGATTTTAGTTTTTAACATAATACATTATAGAAAACTTTTCAAACATAACCAAAATGAGGGTTCTTCGGTGTTAATCAGGATTCGGTGAAATTTCAAACATTAGAATTAAAAATAAAAGCATATTTTCTAAAGTTGTTACACAGACATATTTTTCCAACCTCTAAGCAGACATATTACCAGTATGCAACCCCCCTGTGCTCTCTAGCCCCCCCCCCCCCCTTTGGGGTCGGGGCCCCCAGGTTGAAAACCACTGGTATAAACCAAGTAGGAAGCAAAAGCATTATTATAAAACCTATCGCTGCATTTCAAACATGTTTTTGTGAAAACTAAAGTCACATATTCTAATAAAATGGAGCTCATCGAAGCAGCTGACGTCTTCTGCATTTTTAGTCATTCTGCTGCAGAAACTATGTGCACACTTAAAAAAATGTGGACAGGAAAACGGCTAAACACACTTATTGAACGTAAAGTTAAATATAAACATCACACAAAGTTAATGTTATTTCTGGTCAAAGTTTCAAGGAGCCACTTGTGGGGAGCAGAAGGGTCACAGGTGCAGACACCCCAGGAGCTTCAGAATGTTGTAGGAGCCACAGAATTCAGAAAAACACAGTACTGTAGTAGAAGGTATTGAAACAAAACTGTTCTAATTTATTGCAGAATAGTTCAGAGTGAGCTTCTGAAATTAAAAATACTGAAAAATAGCAATAATCCGACTATAGTTCTGATTTATAATTTACATTTAACAAATATAAACTACTAGCCTGGCCCTCGCCTTCCTGCACAGCTCCGCTCAATTCTCATTTCCCTTCACTGCACAGTCTGGGACTTCTCTCATTAACAACCATTTCTCCGGTAGATTTTTGTTCGGACCAATCAGAGAACAGAAGGGACGGAGTTTTGGACCCTAACCCACGCCCCCACCTGTCCCAGCGCGCAGAGCCCTATGCGCGCAGTCAGCGAGCACCGGCATGTTCTCATTCAAAGCGATGCAAAGCGATGCAGAACTGTTTTATATGTGACACAAATTTATTAATTTCCCCTTCTTAATCCCTTATCTGGAGTTTTCTTTTGTTTTTTGGGCCAAAAGTCAAGTGATCGCTCGCGCCCTCCTCCTTCTCTCCCTCCGCTGAAATGAACAAGGAAATGGCTGAGGTTGTCACGAGAATTAAACTCGGGTTTTACGTTGCTGACCGAGTCCCATCAGATGTTCTGGTCTTCTGGTGAGCTGGACCAGCGATCCATGGTTTTATTGTATTTTATTAAAACGTTTTATTAACATATAAACACAGAATTTCCAGCGCGGCAGCCGGCAGCAAGAGAAAACAGGAGGCGGAGCAGTTGTCAAGTTCACCAGAGCACGGGGAGCAGCCATACATGGCTCTGAGGGGAGGGAGCAGAATGCTTTCCCTGTTCAAAATATCCAATGGTTTTGTTCCTCAGCAGAGGCCACGCCTCCAGCAAGAATCGTTTTAAAATGGCGAGGTCCCAGACCCTAGTCTGAAGCGAAGTGAAGGACAGGGTGTGGTTTTAACCAGGCTAATAAACTACAGACACTTTCCAAAAATTTGAGTATCATGGAAAAGTTGATTAATTCCATAATTCCGTTCAAAAAGTTAATCTTTCATAAATGATAGATTCAGGGCCCACAACTTATACAATTTCAAGTATTTATTCATTTATTTTTACACAATTTGGGCTTCCAGCTCATGAAACTCACAAAAACAGGATGTCAAAAAATTAGAATACTGTGGAGACATCAGCCCACACTACCGGTACTCTGTTTTTGCAGGGGAAAAAAAAGAAAGACATTAGGATCACAACAAATCAATCAAAATATGGTACTTTCAAAACGATATGTCAATCTTCAGTACTTGGTTGGGAATCCCTTTGCCTTAATCACTGCCTCGATGCGACGTGGCATTGAGGCAGTCAGCCTGTGGCATTAACTGGGAGTTATGGAAGACCAGATTTCATTGATTCTTGCTGTCCGCTCTTCTTTGTTGTTGGGTCTGGTGCCCCTCATTTTCCTCTTGAGAATACACCATAGATTCTCAATGGGGTTTAGGTCTGGTGAGTTAGCTGGCCAGTGGATATTTCCCACTGGACCTCAAGCAGTATAGGTTCTGTTCCTCACCCATCTTCCTCCAAACCCTTGGACATTGATTTCTGAATGAAAGGCAACCTTTCATCGGAAAAGAGGACCAAGGAACCCCACAGTTGCAGCCCATCTCCTGGATGCGTCCGAATGTGGTGGTTTTTGAAACGTGTGACTCCCGCCTCATTCCACTCTTTCTGGATCTCTGCCAGATTCTGGAATCTTCTCTGTTTGATAATCCGCTGAAGTCCACAGTCATCTCTTTTGCTGGTGCATCTTCTGCTGTCACATTTTGCCCTTCCACTAGACTTTCCATTGATGTGATTGGACACAGCACTCTGTGAACAGCCAGCCTCCTTAGCTATGAACTTTTGTGGCTTACCCATCCTATGGAGGGATCAATGATGGTCTTCTGGACAGTTGTTATGTCTGCAGTCTTCCCCATAATGAACCGAACTGAGACAATTGAATCAAACTGAAGCAATTTAATGACACCTGGGGAAACCTGTGCAGGTACTTTGAGTTTAGTAGATGATCAGTGTGTCACACTCAGTTTAAAACATTCATGCCCTGCAACATTTGAGCCGATTTCTCCACAGTATTCTAATAATTTTTTGAATTCCTGTTTTCGTGGGTTTCATGAGCTGGAAGACCAAATTATGTAAAAATAAACAAATCAATACTTGAAATTCTTTAAATTGTGGGCCCTGAATCTATCATCTATTAAAGATTAACTTTTTGAATGGAATTATGGAAGTCAAACAACTTTTCCATAATATTCTAATTTTTTGTAAAGGGTCTGTATATGGTCATTATTAGGGGCCGAGATAGTGTAGAGAGATAGGGCGCTGACTTGGGACCAGAGAGTCACAGGTTCAACAGCCAGTCATATCCACATGTCGTGGTGTCTCTGAGCAAGACACCTAATCCCCAATTGTTCCCCGGGTGTTTACATAGCTGCCCACTGCTCCACCTGGATGTATCTCACGTGTGATGGGTTAAATGCAGAGAACCTATGTCATCAATGTATGGAAACACACAATGATGACAACACATAGCACTTTATTACACAGAATGAAAAACTCTGATCCTGGAGTACGTCAGGAAGAAAACCTCCAAAGATGAACTGGTGACAGAATGTCAAAAGAAGCAGAAAATTAATGTGGAAGAGGAGAAACAAGAGGAGCCATCATGGAAAGACAAGCTCCTGCAGGACATGTACCACCAGCAGATTGAGGAGGTGGCTGATACCAATCGATCCTACCAGTGGCTGGAGAGGACTGGACTGAAGGATAGCATAGAAACACGAATCGTGGCAGCACAAAAACAAGCCCTCGTCACAGGAGCAATAGAGTTAGGGGTGTATCACAGCAGACAAGACCCAGGATGTAGGCGGGGCAAAGATGGCCCTGAGACAGTCCAACACAATAACAGGGTGTAAGATCCAGGCAGGCAAAGCATACATGGAACTCCATAACCAAGTGGCTGGAATAATACAGAGGAACCTCTGGAATAATACAGAGGAACCTCTGGAATAATACAGAGGAACCTCTGGAATAATACAGAGGAACCTCTGGAATAATACAGAGGAACCTCTGGAATAATACAGAGGAACCTCTGGAATAATACAGAGGAACCAATAATACAGAGGAACCTCTGGAATAATACAGAGGAACCTCTGGAATAATACAGAGGAACCTCTGGAATAATACAGAGGAACCTCTGGAATAATACAGAGGAACCTCTGGAATAATACAGAGGAACCTCTGGAATAATACAGAGGAACCTCTGGAATAATACAGAGGAACCTCTGGAATAATACAGAGGAACCAATAATACAGAGGAACCTCTGGAATAATACAGAGGAACCTCTGGAATAATACAGAGGAACCTCTGGAATAATACAGAGGAACCTCTGGAATAATACAGAGGAACCAATAATACAGAGGAACCTCTGGAATAATACAGAGGAACCTCTGGAATAATACAGAGGAACCAATAATACAGAGGAACCTCTGGAATAATACAGAGGAACCTCTGGAATAATACAGAGGAACCTCTGGAATAATACAGAGGAACCTCTGGAATAATACAGAGGAACCTCTGGAATAATACAGAGGAACCTCTGGAATAATACAGAGGAACCTCTGGAATAATACAGAGGAACCTCTGGAATAATACAGAGGAACCTCTGGAATAATACAGAGGAACCTCTGGAATAATACAGAGGAACCTCTGGAATAATACAGAGGAACCTCTGGAATAATACAGAGGAACCTCTGGAATAATACAGAGGAACCAATAATACAGAGGAACCTCTGGAATAATACAGAGGAACCTCTGGAATAATACAGAGGAACCTCTGGAATAATACAGAGGAACCTCTGGAATAATACAGAGGAACCAATAATACAGAGGAACCTCTGGAATAATACAGAGGAACCAATAATACAGAGGAACCAATAACACAGAGGAACCTCTGGAATAATACAGAGGAACCTCTGGAATAATACAGAGGAACCTCTGGAATAATACAGAGGAACCAATAATACAGAGGAACCTCTGGAATAATACAGAGGAACCTCTGGAATAATACAGAGGAACCAATAATACAGAGGAACCTCTGGAATAATACAGAGGAACCTCTGGAATAATACAGAGGAACCTCTGGAATAATACAGAGGAACCTCTGGAATAATACAGAGGAACCTCTGGAATAATACAGAGGAACCTCTGGAATAATACAGAGGAACCTCTGGAATAATACAGAGGAACCTCTGGAATAATACAGAGGAACCAATAATACAGAGGAACCTCTGGAATAATACAGAGGAACCTCTGGAATAATACAGAGGAACCTCTGGAATAATACAGAGGAACCTCTGGAATAATACAGAGGAACCAATAATACAGAGGAACCTCTGGAATAATACAGAGGAACCTCTGGAATAATACAGAGGAACCTCTGGAATAATACAGAGGAACCTCTGGAATAATACAGAGGAACCTCTGGAATAATACAGAGGAACCAATAATACAGAGGAACCAATAATACAGAGGAACCTCTGGAATAATACAGAGGAACCAATAATACAGAGGAACCTCTGGAATAATACAGAGGAACCTCTGGAATAATACAGAGGAACCAATAATACAGAGGAACCTCTGGAATAATACAGAGGAACCTCTGGAATAATACAGAGGAACCTCTGGAATAATACAGAGGAACCTCTGGAATAATACAGAGGAACCTCTGGAATAATACAGAGGAACCTCTGGAATAATACAGAGGAACCAATAATACAGAGGAACCAATAATACAGAGGAACCTCTGGAATAATACAGAGGAACCTCTGGAATAATACAGAGGAACCTCTGGAATAATACAGAGGAACCTCTGGAATAATACAGAGGAACCTCTGGAATAATACAGAGGAACCTCTGGAATAATACAGAGGAACCAATAATACAGAGGAACCTCTGGAATAATACAGAGGAACCTCTGGAATAATACAGAGGAACCTCTGGAATAATACAGAGGAACCTCTGGAATAATACAGAGGAACCTCTGGAATAATACAGAGGAACCTCTGGAATAATACAGAGGAACCTCTGGAATAATACAGAGGAACCTCTGGAATAATACAGAGGAACCAATAATACAGAGGAACCTCTGGAATAATACAGAGGAACCTCTGGAATAATACAGAGGAACCTCTGGAATAATACAGAGGAACCTCTGGAATAATACAGAGGAACCTCTGGAATAATACAGAGGAACCTCTGGAATAATACAGAGGAACCTCTGGAATAATACAGAGGAACCAATAATACAGAGGAACCTCTGGAATAATACAGAGGAACCTCTGGAATAATACAGAGGAACCTCTGGAATAATACAGAGGAACCTCTGGAATAATACAGAGGAACCTCTGGAATAATACAGAGGAACCTCTGGAATAATACAGAGGAACCTCTGGAATAATACAGAGGAACCTCTGGAATAATACAGAGGAAGGGTGCCCAATACGTTGATTGTGATCTACCGGTCAATCACAAAGGCATTATGGGTAGATTGCATGGTATTAAAAGAAAGATGTCAGCC
>JBBPBX010006427.1:32539-68516 GCA_038048925.1 Garcialebias charrua | reverse complement strand
GTTTAGCGCAAATGTATTACAAAAATTAGGCCACAAACCCTTGATGAAAGAAACAGCAAGCATATCAAGAAACCTCACCCAGAAAAGAGAAACTGGAGCACCTCCATGGACCCACATCTGTGGGGGAGCTCGCTGGCAAATGCAGACTTGACCAACAGGCATTCAAGTTCCTGGCTGAATGCCTCTGTGCTGAAGTTTTACTTGGTGAATGAGATGGTTGCCTCTCTGTGGCTTCAGGTAGAAGGGAAAGTTCTGAGTGTTGTTTGTGCATATACTGTACATTAAACAGCAGCTCAGACTACATGGCATTTTGGGAGTCTCTGAACAATGTCCTGGACATTTCTTTGTTTTTCTGGGTGGCTTCAATGCCCATGTGGGCATTAATGGACTTATCTGGAAGGGGGTGATTGGGAGGAATGTTCTCCTTTATCTGAATCTGAATGGTGTTTGATTATTGAACTTCTATGCTAATAAACTTCTGTGCTTTGTTCATAACAAAAACTAAGTTAGAACACAAGTGGTCCATAAGTGTACATGGTACCAGGCCACTTTAGGCCAAAGGTTGGTGATTGATTTTATAATGTGACATCAGACATGCGGTCCTATGTCTTGGACACTTGGGTGAAGACAGGCAGAGTCATTAACTGATCACCGCCTGGTGGTGAGTTGGATCCCATTTGTGGTGGAAGCTGCTGGAACGAAATCCAAATGCGTAGTTAGTGAACCTTGAATGTTTGGTGAAGCCCCCTGTCCATGCAAGATATGTTAGTTTGTTTTTCTGATATAGTTTTACATACACAAAATATATAAACCACCTGCAGTGTTTTTTAAAGCAGCAGTATTATTCTCAGAGCTTCCACAGTCTTATCACTAAATCTGCAAAGATTTGCTCACAAATCCCCTTCTTTGCCGGAGTGTGTAGTTTGTGTAACCGGACCACTGATGGTTTGTAACGCTAACAAGTTAAAGTGTCATTTCACCAAATCATCTTACCTTCCAGCAGATTGATATCACAGACTGTGACAGTGAAAACTGTCACCAGGATGTATATCCTATCATCATGATGTTACTCATACATCATTTTTTTATTTTGTTGAAGATAATGAAAATATTTCTGACAACCTCAACAATAGTTAATGAGAAACACAGGACATTTTTTTCCAGAGGTTGACAACAGTTTACAGTGCTTGAAATCAACATATACTAATAAATTGTGTTATAAAAATAGAAATTTGCAGAGCCCCATGATAAGGGGCTGCAAACCCAATGCAGCTTTCTACCAAAATAACAAACCTCACAAATAAAGAGTGGCATAAATGGATATCCAGACTAATATGGCTGCTGCAAGAGATATGCAGGCAAGTTTTTTCAAATCCATTTTCCATTTTCTCACTTGCACCTTATTTGCTGTCCCACCAGTCTCATTTGCATTGTAATGATTGGACTGCATGCATGCAAAACAGCTTTTAAAATATGCTTTAATAGTCTGAAATGTATTCATGAGATTCCCAGGGATGTAGTAGAGACATGTCATAGTTTTAACTTACTGGTAGCGCAAGTTAAAGTGACTGCATAAATCTTTTGGATTTTTTCCTTTTATGGTATGAACTTGAAGAATTCAAAATGCCATCAAAAAGTTCCTTGATGTTGTGCAAGGAGGTACACTTTTTTTTTATTGTGAGCACACACAGTTTGAAGCACTAAGATAAATACATCAACTTGTGTTTTTGTTTTAATATGTGGACAGATTTTGTGCATTGTGGATTGAAAGCAGGGAAATAAACACAGGAACGACAAATACTGTCACCAACAGCTTGCCCAAGCAAGGCCAATGCCAAGCTAGCTGGCTGCTGTCCCATCTCTAATTTTAAAATGACTGAGCATTTAATATTCACATACATGGCTGGTCAAGCAAAAATCATATACTGACAGTATATATTCCTGCCCAAAATCTAAACTGTACTGAAACTGCTACAGCTAGCTGCTTGATACTGTTATCTGAGTTTGCTAATAACCATACATTTCTATCTAAATAACTGTGTAATGCAAAATAGATAGCAATGTAAAGAATTGAAAAATAATGTACACATGACTTGCTATAGATTTTTGAGCTTGGAGTTGTTTTAAGATGGCAGTAATTCACTTGATTTTCACCCTACACAGAGTAGCCATTAGCTCATCAGTCTGTTAAGAATTAAACCCTATTTCTCCAAACTAAAGTGGCTCAAAGAGCTTAAGTAAAGCATTAATAGGGCATAAACCTTCCAGAACCTCTCCAAAACATCTAAACTACTGCTTTGTTTGGCATAATCCGACTTGCTCAAAATGTTTTGTTTTTTCATTGTTTTGTCATACATTAAATGGGTACAATGCTTTAGGTTTCTCTGTGATTACCATATTTTCCGCCGTACACGTTGCACTGCCGTACACGTCGCACTGCCGTACACGTCGCATCAGTCCAATTATGTCCAATAAAGTGGAAAAATCCATAAATATGTTGCATCGCCGTATACGTCGCATCTATTATGCGTCACCGCTGACGCGTCGCGTATGTTACGCGTCACCGCTGACAACCTGGAAATGTGGGCAGGTGTTTTGCCAAAAAAGGATTGGCTGCTAAATGGCCACAGGAGATTGCACGGAAGGACTTTAACAAGATTAAAACTTAAAAACAATTATTTGTTTGTTGAAAATTATAGCAAAGATGTGTCTGAGCTGTACTTTTCCTTTAAATATGAATGTAATGTTCAAATCAACTGGATTTAAAAAAGAGTTTCGCTGTCTCAAGCGTGCACCCGCATCGAGCAGAAACCTGCATCTCTTTAAAATTGAACAAGATAAACACCTTAAAAATATATTTGTTTGCTGAAAATTATAGCAAAGATGTGTCTGAGCTGAACTTTTCCTTAATAAATGAACATAATGGTCAAATCTGCTGGATTTAAATAGTTTTGCTTTGTCGGGTCTTTCAAATGTGTGCGCAGCAAAAACCTTCATCTCTTTAAAATTTAACAAGATAAACACCTTAAAAATATATTTGTTTGCTGAAAATTATAGCAAAGATGTGTCTGAGCTGAGCTTTTCCTTAATAAATGAACGTAATTGTCAAATCAGCTGGATTTAAATAGTTCCGCAACGTCGGATCAACAAAACATGCACCCTCATCGAGCAGAAACCTTCATCTCTTTAAAATTTAACAAGATAAACACCTTAAAAAATATATTTGTTTGCTGAAAATTATAGCAAAGAGTGAGTCCAACCAGATGAGTCGGCTGTCGGACACATGAGCTAGGAACGCTCGGTGGACTCTCTGGAAGTGTCAGAGCTCCAGGGATCAGGAGGCCGGTTCAGGACAAACCGAGTCCAAGCAGAGGCGTCTGCTGTCGGACACAGCAGACTCATGAGCGGCCGAAAGTGGTACTGCGCCCCTAGCGGCCAAAAGCGGTACTGCGCCCCCAGCGGCCGAAAGTGGTACTGCACCATTTTTTCCGTCAGAATGAATGTAAACGGTCATATCTCAGCCAAAGATTGGTCTAAAAATATGGGGAAAAAATCCATAAATATGTCGCTTTGCTGTATAAGTCGCAGGACATGCTAATTAGGCAAAAAATGACTTATATGCCGAAAAATACGGTATGTATGTTGAGCTGCCGTTTGTACTCGACAGTCTTTATCTACATATATTTCTCTTCTCTACTAGGAAACAGTGAGAGATGGAAAATAAATTGCAGTTTCCTATGATGAAACAAACCTTTGATAATGTCACAACCTTTCATTATAAATACTGTTAAGCTTTCTACTAACCGGATAACAAGGTCAGACAATAAAGAGGCCTGACAAGAACTGTTCACTTCATCACATCTTCTCACCCTGTCTTTTACATACTTCAAATATTTTCGCTCTGACATGTAACATTACAGTATCTTGTGTTTAGGGCTGAGCGTACTTCTAAAGAGATGTTATTCTTTTTTATTCTTAGTTTCTTGCTGTAAAGTATTAGTTTGAGGTTTTCCCAGGCCAGAGAAAATATGCATCCCTCCAGTGATTTCTGGGTCTTCCACAGGGCCTCCCATCAGTGAGATGTGCCTGGAAAACCTCTAAAGGGAGGTGTCCAGTAGACATCTTAATCAGATGCTCAAACCTCACGTGTCATGGATGGAAGAGATGTGTCAACATGACAGCACCACAACAGCTAGAACCTTCAGCATCTTGGGGTGAATCTTGTCCAGCCATGATTACCTGCCACTGAGGAGCTTTTTAACTACCTTGGTGACCTCTTCAAGGTTCAAGGTTCTTTATTGTCATTTGCATCACATGGTACATGAGATGGAACGAAATATTGTCCAAATTGTGTAGTCTGCCATGGGTGCTCATGTGACTCATCTTCCCCCAAGTCCTCAAACCATGCCTCCTGAATGGTGGACATGGTGGGTGGATTAAGGGGATCCTCAAAGTGCTCCTTCCACCACTCAACAATATCCTCAGTCCGGGTCAGCAACCCCCACCCAACCCAAGCACAACCCGGGAAGGGGGCCACTTTCCTTTCTTAAGTTGCCAAACGGTTTGCCAGAACCCCCTTGAGACAAACCAAAAGTGCTTTGCCATGGCTGCCCCAAATTCCTCCCATGCACCAGTTTTTTGCACCCATAACTACCAAAGCTTCAGTTCTTATGGTCACCCCTGTACCTGTCAACTGCTTCAGGACTCGGTCAACCAGGACAGCCAAGTCCCAAAGTCTTCCTTCTTCAGCCTGACAGCCTCCATCACCTCTGGTGTCCACCAGCGCCGGCTACTTACAATGTAATGTCCCTAGAACCAATCTATGTTCCCAAGAGTCGGCATGGCCAGGGACCCTCCCTTGCTTGCCGCCTGGCATCCATCACACCAGACTTTGACGGACCTCCCTGCAGGTGGTGGGCCCAGTGGGTGGATGCTTCCTGTCCTTTCATCAGGCTTGGTTGGGCTGAGCCACAGGAGGCAAAGCATGACCACAAGGCGCTCGCCTTTTAATTTGCTCTTAGTCTGACCCCTCCCCCAAGGCCTGTTTAGATAGATAGATAGATAGATGATAGATAGATGATAGATAGATAGATAGATAGATAGATAGATAGATAGATAGATAGATAGACAGATAGATAGATAGATAGATAGATAGATAGATAGATAGATAGATAGATAGATAGATAGATAGACAGACAACTGTGGATTACTACAACCAATCTCTCCGGGAGCTCCTGGATCTACACGCCCCCTTGAAGTCAAGACTGGTGTCTTTCTCCCGTTTAGCCCCCTGGTACACTAGTGAGCTGCGCAAGATGAAGGCAACTGGCTGTGCTATCGAGAGACGTGTAAAATCATCTGGTCTCTCTGTACATAAGCAGGCATATAAAGAACATCAGAAAGCGTACGCCTATTCTCTTAAAGAAGCACGCTCCAAATATTATTCTAACATCATCAACACCTGCCCTGGAAACTCTAAACAGCTCTTCTCCACAATAACTCGTCTGCTTAATCCCATTAAACAAACTCCTGAGGACTCTGCTCAAAAATGCGACCTGTTCCTTTTGTCATTTAAAAACAAAGTTGACACTATCAGATCTCAGCTCCACAACCTCCCTGATCTTAGTGTTCCATCTGCCCTTCTGCATTCTGGGATCCTGAGCAGCTTTGACGAAGTTGTTCAAAGTGAGGTGGAGGCCTTCATCAAGAAAATGAAGCCTTCATCCTACGCCCTGGATCCCTTCCCCTCGTCTCTCATAAAATCCAATCACTCTGCAATTAGCCCATTAATCACACAAATAATAAATCAGTCTCTACAATCTGGTCATGTTCCACTGCCTCTAAAAACTGCCATCATTAGGCCTCTTCTGAAGAAATCTAATTTGGATCCCGACATTTTTTCTAATTACCGCCCAATTTCACACCTCCCTTTTCTGTCTAAAGTGCTGGAAAAAGCAGTTGCTGCTCAGCTGCAGGACCACCTACAGCAACACTCTGTATGAGAAGTTCCAGTCTGGATTCAGAGCAGCTCACAGTACTGAGACTGCATTGCTGAGAGTTACCAATGATGTCCTTATGGCTGCTGACACTGGTTCTCCCTCCATCCTTGTCCTCCTTGACCTCACTGCAGCCTTCGACACTGTGGACCATAGTATCCTCCTCCACCGTCTTCATGTGGAGGTCGGTCTCTGTGACACTGTCCTGGACTGGTTCAAATCTTTCCTCTCCAATAGGCTGGAATGTGTTAGTCTTGGCAACGCCACATCCCAGACAGTCTGTGTCTCCTGTGGTGTCCCTCAGGGGTCAGTTCTGGGGCCCCTGCTGTTTTCCCTTTACATGCTGCCTTTAGGTCAAATTATTAATCAGTTCAACATTTCTTTTCACTGTTATGCCGACGATACACAGCTTTACATCAGGACTGGAGCATCCTCATCTTCCCCATTGTCATCTCCATCTTCACTCACTGCCCTCTCTACCTGCCTGGAGGAAATAAGGGCATGGATGAATCAGAACTTTCTTCAATTAAACTGCTCCAAGACTGAGGCCATACTGATTGGCACCCCTCACCAGGTACAAACATCAACCATAACAACAATTTCCTTTTCTGGACAAGACATCCCCCTCTCCACCTCTGTTACAAATCTTGGAGTTAAAATGGACTCTCATCTTACATTTGAAAATCACATTAAAGTGTCACTACACGGCCTCTGGGTCTTTAACTCCTCCCCCAGTCCAGATTCAAAAATCTTCACCAAAATGGGCGTTCCGATAGACTGTAGAGGCACCGCCTAAAGGAGGGAGGAGGTGGGGTTAGAGCGAGTAGGTGGGTGTGGCCAGGACCGTGACATGCAGCTAGCGTTAGCATAATATACTGTATGCAACATGGACAGTGAACACAGCGACACAGGTCTTTTCTCCACCTCCCTCACCAGAAACTGAGGGAGACTTGGAGCAGAGAGCCACAGGTCCTGAGCCTTATCAGTTCGAGCTGCTGGCTACAGGCACTGACGCTCTTATGCAAGAATCTGGTGGTGCTGAGGCAATGGACCGAACGGGTCCAGCATCTGAGTGGTAAATTTATATTAGCAACATAGGCTAATGTTCAAAGCAGTAACAAATTATCTTTTTTTAAATAATTTTCAACTATCTCAATCCAAATTGTAAAGCAATAAATAAATAAAAACATTTCAAAAGGTGCACCTGTGGTCACTGCAGCTTCCTCTCACCTGTAGAAAACATGTGTTGTAGGGAGACGCCAAGGGTATAATTATGAATCATTTAGTACTTCCTAAAGCCCTAATAAATATACTATATATTAAAAAACACACCAATAAACCTGGTCTTGAATACACTGTGCATTTTATTGTCTTAAAAGCATTTCTCCTGTGATGTGAATTACTATGGGTATGCATTACTCTACCAGTAAAAGCACACTCAAACTTGTATCAAATTATAAAAAATGAGTAAAAATACAAACGATATACATGCTGCACTCCACATTCAGTTCAAATTAATTTTTATATAGTAAATGTGTTAAAATGGAATGCTCATAGTCAACATACCGGTAATCAATTATGAAGCTCCTTGTTCTGTCAACACTAGACCTCTGTATTGATAAATACATTTCCAAATCATACATCAAAGTCAAATTTCAAAGTCAACTTTATTGTCCAAACTGCAATATGTACAGAACATAAACTCAGTGAAACTCAATGAAAACAAACAAACTAAGAACAAACAGTAACAAAAAGATAAACTGCTCCTGAAAAACAAACATCAAAATGATAAAAAATAAAATAAAAAATACTGCCGTTGTCACTTCTTGAACTCAAACATGATGGGGATGACTCTCAGCTACTACCACACTGAAGGTTAGCACAATATCTGTAGGAACAACTAAGCTGGATCCTATTCTGTGTTAGCTAAGGTCAATCAGCTGTGGTGGTTCTTGTAAAGTGACTTTGTGCAGGTGTGCTTTTGTTGTTTTGAATTAACTTACTGTTAATAAAATGAATCATAAACAACTAGTTTTTGTAATCAATTTCTTTCTTTCTTTATTTTTTGCCTCATGCATGAGGACAAATCTGGGACACGATGCAACGGTCGACTTCCCACTCACTCCATCCCGACCCTGGATATTTGCAGTCCTGAAAAGAGAAAAGATCAAAAGTTTAATCTGAGTAAATGTAACATTTTAATGGAGAAAGATGTTGATTCAAAATTTCACAGTGTCAACAAATCCCCAAAATGTTGGGACAGGTAGCAATGAACAAATAAACAAGAATTAATGTTGCATAAACTTTTTTAAAACTTTTTTTATATAATGTCCGCCATAATAAAAGTAATAAATAAAACATAATAATTAAATAATAATATTAATACCTGCAGACAGAGGGTAGGGTACAAAAGTAATAAATAAAACATGAATACAGTACCGTTCCTGGTGAATCAGTTCTCATGTCACCTCCAAAGTGACATGTCAACATGTCTCCTTGATGCTTGATGTCTGTGAAGCACAGCTCAGAGATTCCCTGGATGTGGAACGCCTCATGGATCTAAAAACAAAAAAACAAATTTTAATCACCTTACAAACAAGCATACTGTACTTGAGAAACATTACTGTTTTCACTTTGTTGATCTGTCAAACAGATGACCCAGTGCAAAATAAATACTGCTGCCCATGATACTCATCCACCAAGTACATATTATTTTATAAATACCTTTGATCCACAACATGGTATTTGCAGCAAAAGAACACAGTGTCTAAAACATCGTAACTAGTATCCATCCATCCATCCATCCATTTTCTTCCGCTTATCCGGGGTCGGGTCGCGGGGGTAGCAGCCTAAGTAGGGAGGCCCAGACTTCCCTCTCCCCAGCCACTTGGAGCAGCTCCTCTGGGGGAATCCCAAGGCGTTCCCAGGCCAGCCGAGAAACATAGTCCCTCCAGCGTGTCCTGGGTCTTCCTCTGGGTCTCCTCCCGGTGGGACATGCCCGGAACACCTCACCAGGGAGGCGTCCAGGAGGCATCCTAACCAGATGCCCGAGCCACCTCAACTGGCTCCTCTCGATGTGGAGAAGCAGCGGCTCTACTCCGAGTCCCTCCCGGATGACTGAGCTTCTCACCCTATCTCTAAGGGAGAGTCCAGACACCCTGCGGAGAAAACTCATTTCAGCCGCTTGTATCCGAGATCTCGTTCTTTCGGTCATAACCCAGAGCTCATGACCATAGATAGGTAACTAGTATAACAGCTATAATTAGCAACAGCAAGTCTCCATTGTTTTTTGTTGTTGCGGTCTTCCTTATCTGAGTTCATAAGAGTTCACACACACTGCGGTGTTCATAAGAAACACTAGATTTTTAACATTTAAACACAACTACAACACAAACAAACATTGATCAGCAACAGATGAAAACGCCGCGACCTTATGTGGGGCGAGCCACACCAAAGCAACGCTGCAAGTCGCAAACATAGCACATGAAGAAACACGTCATATACTCAATAGATAAATTATGCAATGGAAAGGTGTAAGATGGTACTCACCTCCAAACGGATTGTAACCTGATGGTGTAAGGGTGGGTGAACATCAGTTTGAAGAGCTTTCTTGGAACATCGTGGCTCTTCTATGCTAATGCTATGTTGCTAATCTCTGATCCAACTCCGCCCCCCTGAGCTCTGCAGGGGGAGTGACCTTCTCGGGAGAGTGGCTCCACTTTATATTCAGGCAGCAGAGCATGTGACGTCAGAGTGTACAAGACACGTCAGAGTGTACAGTCTAGACCAACAAGAAAATCAGTGTGCAGTATCCTCTGTTCAACCCATAGAGCTACACCTCCAGATGCAGAAAAAGAGCCACCTGCATCATGAAAGACCTCACTCACCCAGCACACTCACTCTTTGCACCACTCCCCTCGGGACGGAGGTTGAGGAGCATCAAATGTAGAACCACTAGACTGAGGAACAGCTTCTACCCTGAGGCTGTCAGACTCATGAATAAATAAATAATAAGAATAAACACTGCAAAATGTCACATCATGTTGATACTGATCTGTTTCTTGTTGCTGCGTTCATCTGTGACTATCTGCGTTCATCTGTGACCATCTGCTCATGTTCGTGCTGCTGTTTATAATGATGTTTTTCTACTACATTAGGGCTTAGTGTATTACTAGCTGATGTCTCTCTTAGTTAATCCTAGATGTTATTATTGTTTTTCTCTTGCATTTGTTGTTGGATGTAACTGGGACCCTGTGTACATAATCTCGTTTTCAACACATGTACTACATGCGGTGCAAATGACAATAAATTCTCTCTGACTCTGACTCTGACTCTACCATAAACACGTTTTTGGACCAAATATTGCCAATTTAAACAAATACGCACAAATACATGAAAATTAACACATAAGTAGTGCTATGAAACATTTAAAACACATTCTGGGGAGTTTATCAGCTAAAAAAAGTAAAATTTCGGTTTAGTTTCACTTTAAGCTTCTGTTTAAAACCTGCTTTTTCCATCTTCAAAACATCTCCAGACTTCGCCCATCCATAACTTTTTCTGATGCTGAGAAGCTCATCCATGCTTTTGTCTCCTCTAGACTCGACGACTGCAACTCCCTGTTTATTGGAATCCCTGGTAAATACCTTCAGAAGCTTCAATATATTCAAAACAGTGCAGCAAGGATTTTGTTGAGAGTTCGTAAATTTGAACATATTATGCCCATTCTCCATAACCTTCATTGGCTTCCTGTCACCTACAGAATTCAGTACAAAACTGCTCTCATTACACATCAATGCTTACATGGAACTTCACCAGATTATCTAAAGGACATTCTTGTTCCATACTCATCCACCCGGTCTCTGCGGTCACAGAACGGTAATCTCCTTCACATTCCGAGAACCAAATTAAGGACCATGGGAGACCGGGCTTTCAGTGTGGCTGCCCCCGCCTATGGAACTCTCTTCCTGACTGCCTGAGGTCTCCTCAATCACTGGTTGACTTTAAGAGCGGGTTGAAGACCTTTCTTTTTAAGCGAGCCTACTCTGCCTCCTCATGATTCTATCTTTGATCTTAGTTGATACTGTTATTGGTTTTACTTTTTTATCATTTGTTTTATTTGACCTTTAATTTTGTTGCACTTTGTAGCACTTTGAGATTTTCATTAATGAAAAGTGCGTTATGAATTAAATTCATTATTATTATTATTATTATTATTATTATTATAGATAGATAGATAGATAGATAGATAGATAGATGTGTGTGTGTGTGTGTGTGTGTATGTGTGTGTGACAAGAAGAGCTCAGGGTAAAATAAAACTGATTTATTAAACAAACAAAAGGGCTGGTTAGGATGCCTCCTGGACGCCGCCCTGGTGAGATGTTCCGGGCATGTCCCACCGGGAGGAGACCCAGAGGAAGACCCAGGACACGCTGGAGGGACTATGTCTCTCGGCTGGCCTGGGAACGCCTTGGGATTCCCCCAGAGGAGCTGCTCCAAGTGGCTGGGGAGAGGAAAGTCTGGGCCTCCCTACTTAGGCTGCTACCCCCGCGACCCGACCCCGGATAAGCAGACGAAAATGGATGGATGGATGAAGGGCTAACAAAACCCCTTTTATTCTTATACACAGTTTAACTACTACCCACTTGAATATGTTGCTTCAAAAACATTAGGGTTTACCTGTTAAATTCCAGTCTACAAATTCACATCTCAGAAACTACTAACATTCACTATTCAAATCCCTAAACGACTGGGGACATCAATGCACTGCTTGTAGTAAGAGGTTTTTCCAACGTGTACGATCAAACAGATGTTGAATGTTGAATTTGAAGGATTTTTTATAGTTTTAATCTGGAAATGAGTCTTATTTGTTGTAGAGGATTTGGCCTCATGATTTCAGATTGGCTGATTGCGGGTGCACGCTTGAGACGGCGAAACTCATGCATGTGTGGGTTTCCTCTGGGTACTCCGGTTTCCTCCCACATACCAAAAACATGCATGTTCGGCTGATTGGTAACTCTAAATTGTCCCTAGGTGTGAGTGAGAGAGTGAATGACTGTTTGTCTCATTTGTCTCTATGTGGCCCTGTGATGGACTTGCGACCAGTCCAGGGTGTACCCTGCTCCTTGCACTGTGATTGCTGGACATGGGCACCGGCGACCCCCGTCACCCAAAATGGAAGAAGCGGGTAAAAGATAATGGATGGATGGATGGATTTCAGATTGTTCCTGTCAGAAAACCTCCAATCAACATGACATTACAACCACTGACAGCAAAAACAAGTAACACTACTTGTCTTGTTAAAAAAAAAACAATGTTTTGCTGGAAAAGACTGTATTTGGACCCTCTGACATTTGACATCCCTCAAAGCAGTAGCTACTGCAAATCAATCATACACCCACATGGCAGCAGTACTACCCTGTTGCAGCAGTCCCCAACTTCATCTCTGGAGTTAAAAAAACTAATGCCCAGGATTGGCCCAAAGAAAGAGCCAGCAACCAGAAGAAGGAAAACAAATTACTGGCATTTTTGGTAAATAAAACCCAAAGTTTACAAGTATCACTCTCAATCTGAAACTAGAGCACCTTTAGACATAAGCGCTTGATGCAAGTGGCGCAACTGCGTTTACATTTTTTTTTTCAAAACTTTTTTTTCTCTCTCTCTACTTTTTCACTTAAAAAAATTCCATCATCTGACAATCAGATAAATGCATGTATTTTTTGGGTCAATTTTAATTTTACTTTTAGTTAAAAACAAACAAAGAATAAAAATAATCACTAAATTCTGGACCCGTTCTTCATCATTTCTAAGTTGGTTTAGTCCAACTTAACCCGTATACCAAGTCAGACAGTTTTTATCTGTGGAAATGAGACATGACGGAAACCAAAGATGGTAGTTTAAACAGTGACATAATGTACAACATCATCCATCCATCGATCCATCCATTTTCTTCCACTTATCCGGGGTCGGGTCGCAGGGGTAGCAGCCTAAGTAGGGAGGCCCAGACTTCCCTCTCCCCAGCCACTTGGAGCAGCTCCTCTGGGGGAATCCCAAGGCGTTCCCAGGCCAGCCGAGAAACATAGTCCCTCCAGCGTGTCCTGGGTCTTCCTCTGGGTCTCCTCCCGGTGGGACATGCCCGGAACACCTCACCAGGGAGGCGTCCAGGAGGCATCCTAACCAGATGCCCGAGCCACCTCAACTGGCTCCTCTCGATGTGGAGAAGCAGCGGCTCTACTCCGAGTCCCTCCCGGATGACTGAGCTTCTCACCCTATCTCTAAGGGAGAGTCCAGACACCCTGCGGAGAAAACTCATTTCAGCCGCTTGTATCCGAGATCTCGTTCTTTCGGTCACAACCCAAAGCTCATGACCATAGATGAGGGTGGGAACGTAGATCGATCGGTAAATTGAGAGCTTTGCCTTTTGACTCAGCTCTCTCTTCACCACGACAGACCGGTACAGCGCCCGCTTCACTGCGGATGCTGCACCTATCCGCCTATCGATCTCACGCTCCAGTTTTCCCTCATTCGTGAACAAGACCCCGAGATACTTAAACTCCTCCACTTGGGGCAGGACCTCCTCCCCGACCCGGAGAGGGCATGCTACCCTTTTCCGGCTCAAGACCATGGCCTCGGATTTGGAGGAACTGATCCTCATCCCGGCCGCATCACACTCGGCTGCAAACCGCTCCAGCGAAAGCTGTAGATCACGATCTGATGAAGCCAATAGGACCACATCATCTGCAAAAAACAGAGAAGCGATTCTAAGGCCACCAAAACGGATCCTCTCAACACCTTGGCTGCGCCTAGAAATTCTGTCCATAAAAGTTATGAACAGAATCGGTGACAAAGGGCAACCTTGGCGGAGTCCAACTCTCACTGGAAACGAGCCTGACTTACTGCCGGCAATGCGGACCAAGCTCTGACACCGGTCGTACAGGGACCTAACAGCCCATATCAAAGGGCCTGGTACCCCATACTCCCGGAGTACCCCCCACAGAACCCCCGAGGGACGCGGTCGAATGCCTTTTCCAAGTCCACAAAGCACATGTAAACTGGTTGGGCAAACTCCCACGCACCCTCCAGGACCCTGCTGAGGGTGTAGAGCTGGTCCAGTGTTCCACGACCAGGACGAAAACCACACTGCTCCTCCTGAATCCGAGGTTCGACTATCCGACGGACCCTCCTCTCCAGAACCCCTGAATAGACCTTACCAGGGAGGCTTAAGAGTGTGATCCCCCTATAGTTGGAACACACCCTACGGTCCCCCTTTTTGAATAGGGGAACCACCACCCCAGTCTGCCAATCCAAGGGAACTGCCCCTGATGTCCACGCAATATTGCAGAGTCGCGTAAGCCAACAAAACCCCACAACACCCAGAGCCCTAAGGAACTCAGGGCGAATCTCATCCATCCCCAGAGCCCTGCCACCGCGGAGCTTTTTAACCACCTCGGTGACCTCAGAACCAGAGATTGGAGAGCCCGACCCAAAGTCCCCAGGCTCCGCTTCCTCAGTGGAAGATGTGCCAGTAGGATTGAGGAGGTCTTCGAAGTATTCCGCCCACCGACTCACAACATCCCGAGTTGAGGTCAACAGCACGCCATCCCCACCATAAATGGTGTTGGTCGCGTACCGCTTTCCCCCCTGAGACGCCGGATGGTGGACCAGAATTGCCTCGAAGCCGTACGGAAGTCATTCTCCATGGCCTCTCCGAACTCCTCCCACGCCCGAGTTTTTGCCTCAGCAACCACCCGAGCCGCATGCCGCTTGGACTGCCGGTACCTATCTGCTGCTTCCGGGGTCCCACAGGCCAAAAAGGCCCAATAGGACTCCTTCTTCAGCTTGACAGCATCCCTCACCGCCGGTGTCCACCACCGGGTTCGAGGGTTGCCACCACGACAGGCACCAACAACCTTGCGGCCACAACTCCGATAAGCTACCTCGACAATAGAGGCGCGGAACATGGCCCACTCGGGCTCAATGTCCCCCGCCTCCCTCGGAACGTGTTCAAAGCTCTCCCGGAGGTGGGAGTTAAAGCTCCGTCTTACGGGAGACTCTGCCAGACGTTCCCAGCAGACCCTCACAATACGTTTGGGTCTGCCAGGTCTGACCGGCATCCTCCCCCACCATCGGAGCCAACTCACCACCAGGTAGTGGTCAGTTGACAGCTCCGCCCCTCTCTTCACCCGAGTGTCCAGGACATGCGGCCGCAGATCAGATGAGACGACAACAAAGTCGATCATCGAACTGCGACCTAGGGTGTCCTGGTGCCAAGAGCACATATGGACACCCTTATGCCTGAACATGGTGTTCGTTATGGACAATCCATGACGAGCACAGAAGTCCAACAACAGAACACCACTCGGGTTCAGATCAGGGGGGCCGTTCCTCCCAACCACACCCCTCCAGGTCTCACTGTCATTGCCCACGTGAGCGTTGAAGTCCCCCAGTAGAACAAGGGAGTCCCCAGGAGGCGCACTCTCCAATACCCCCTCCAAGGACTCCAAAAAGGGTGGGTAATCTGCGCTGCCGTTTGGCGCATAGGCACAAACAACAGTCAGAGCCCGTCCCCCCACACGTAGGCGAAGGGAGGCTACCCTCTCGTTCACCGGGGTGAACCCCAACGTACAGGCACCAAGATGGGGGGCAACAAGTATGCCCACTCCTGCTCGGCGCCTCTCACCAGGGGCAACTCCAGAGTGGAAGAGTGTCCAACCCCTCTCAAGGAAACTGGTTCCAGAGCCAGAGCCATGCGTTGAGGTGAGTCCGACTATTTCTAGCCGGAACCTCTCAACCTCACACACTAGCTCAGGCTCCTTCCCCACCAGAGAGGTGACATTCCATGTCCCAATGGCCAGCTTCTGTAGCCGAGGATCAGACCGCCAGGGTCCCCGCCCTCGGCCACCACCCATCCCACATTGCACCCGACCCCTTTGGCCCCTCCCATAGGTGGTGAGCCCATGGGAAGGGGGACCCACGTCTCCTCTTCGGGCTGTGCCCGGCCGAGCTCCATGGGTAAAAGCCCGGCCACCAGGCGCTCGCCAACGTGCCCCACCTCCGGGCCTGGCTCCAGAGTGGGGCCCCGGTGACCCGCGTCCGGGCGAGGGAACATTGATTCCATTAGTGTTACTCATCATTGGGGTCTTTGGGCTGCACTTTGTCTGGTCCCTCACCTAGGACCTGTCTGCCTTGGGTGACCCTACTAGGGGCATAAAGCCCCTGACAGCATAGCTCCTAGGATCATTGGGACACTCAAACCCCTCCACCACGGTAAGGTGGCAGACCAGGGAGGGGATGTACAACATCATGCTTTTCAAAATAGCAAGATATCTGAAAGATCATATATTTTTTGTCATTTAAATCCATAAGCATTTTTGTGCTGAAAAGACATCTATATGCTAAAATCACATTAACTTTAACACAAAAGTGTAAGCTTTGTAAATGTATAAATAAAGTTTTACATAGATGTCAAATAAAGGTTTTCGTCTGGCCAAATTTGCCTCCATTGTATACGGTATATTCAAGCACAGAGGTTCTTTGTCATTGATCGGTAAAGAGTATTTCCTGGACACAAATCATGGACCACCTCAGTGTTGATTATCATAATGTTACAGCAGATTGGTGTACATCTGACATAACAACCATCTGAGAAACATAAACCAATTTACATTTTGTCTTCCATTTTCTTCTGATTTCAGGTTCTATGAATAGTCTAATGTGAGTTATAGCATTGCCAAAGTCAGAAAAGTCAGAAAAGGACAGGCAAAACTTTAGCATGGTCTTTAAATGCCAGCTAATATGGAAGTTAAGTATAACATAAGAGCGCTTCTTCAAAAACAGGCTTGAAGAGGTATGAATTAAAGGAAGATGGGCAAGGGAATGAAAGTGGTGGCATTCAATTTCAGGCAGTAGTTCTTAATTGGATTTTGCTTTGATGTCCAATGCCAGTCACCATGGGTTGGAAAGAATGAGCTTTTCTTCTGGGAGATTTATCTTAAAGGCAGTTAAAAGTTCCATATTTTCTTAACAGCTCCAAACTGGATCCAGTTATCTCAAAAGACAATAGAGAAAAAACAAAGTATTTGGTCTTTTGTCAGTACACAATATTAAAATATAATATAATCTTTATTGTCATTGCACCTAAATACAACAAAATTTGTGTTTGCTTCCCCGAGCAAAAATGAACAGTTTAATATAAAACAAAAGAAAACTCAAACTTCAAAAACTTATTTTCGAGCCCTGTTTTACACAGACAAATAAAGTACAGAAAACAGAATACAACAATAAAAAACAACTAAAATAAAACAACAGTGTTATAAAACAATAAAATCACAGTGCCATATAAAACAAGGTAAAATACTAAAAATGAGAACCTATTTGCTGAAATTTTTAATGACCCCATCAAATGTTTAAAATCTTTTAAAGAAATCGAAGTGGACAACTTCAGATCTTGTTGCAAGGTGTCCCAGGTTACAGGAGCAGGGTATTAAAAATGCCTTTTTGCTGAGTTCAGTCTGCACCGAATGGATGCTCCAGGTAATTAAGACCTGGAAGAGCATGCCGTAACTGCACTGATGACGTGAGATGTAGGAGCGGTTATAAAAAGGTAGCAGATCAAGGAGTGTTTTAAAGATGAAGATGTACCAGTGTGTGAGCTTATGTGTAGATAATGACCAACTGACCAGTGAGTACAGAGTACTGTACAGTGATGGGTACTGTAGTTACAACCAGTTATGAATCTTAGCTCACCATGGTAGACAGCATCCAACATCTGTAAAGAGCTGGCTGGGGCATCATGTAAATAATGTCACCAAAATCAATAGCTGGTAGAAAAGTGGCAGCTACAAGGCATTTTCTGGCATTCAGGGTTAAACAAGATCTATTTCTGAAAAAGGAACCTGATGTCAGTTTTGGTTTCTTTATCAAGTTTTCAACATGTGGCTTAAAAGAGAGATGTATATCAATTAAAATCCCAAGTACCGGTATGTGTAAGAATCTACAAACTCAGTAGGAACACCAAGCATGGATGAGATAGGAGGAAGAGTTGCTGACACTGACTTTCTGTTGGAAAACAACATCCCTTTGGTTTCATCAGCATAGGACCAGTCTGAGATGGAACAAGTCTGACTGAATGATGTCAAATGCAGACTGTAGAAGCTGGAAAACTTTGGCAACTGTGTTACTTGACAATAAATTGTATCTTCAGCATAGAGATGCAAGTAGGCGTCAGGAATGTTTTGCCCTACATTACTTGTACGTATAAATTGTAAAAAGAGTGGGTTCTAAAACTGAGCCTTGTGGCACACCATTATTGACCTTTAAACAATTAGACAACGTTTATTTGTTCTGCAAAATATGTTACTAAACCTCTCACATTTAAAGTGTTTATATGTTTCGTATAACTAGAAGTTATCTTCATGTTCATTATTTTCTTTAATTAAAGCAAACTGTTTTTGCTATACCAGTAGTATGACTTTTAGATAATTTTCAATAGGCTAATTAAGAATGCGATGTGTTAAAATATTGGCATTAAGCATGAGTTTCTTTAAGTAACCATTGACTGTTTGAGCTCATCTAAGTTAAAGTAACCATAGTGTTTGTCTTTCATTCCCAACACATACTCTCTGGAAAAAAAAAGCAGCATACTGGTTTTTACTCTCCTACTTTTTCTTTCTCTTCGCTCTTACGTCTTTAAATTTTTCACTTTATGCCTACTCTTCACGTCTTTGTTTTATTTCATCAGAAGATTTTGTTCATTTGTTGTTGTTTTTTTTTAACCCAGCTTCGTTAGAGACAATTTTCTAAGAAAGCCACCAACCAGATTTTTCTGGTTTGATTCAGCACAGTAGTAAAGTATAGTCAGTCCAAACTTCTCCAATATCTCTTGGAGGTCATAAGTAGTTCCTCTGGCTGACTTCCAACGCTCATCACCAGTTTCAGCCAGCCAAATTGCCATGGAGAGACCCACGTTTACTGCTTCGACCAGAGCCGAAAAAACCAGCCGAAGCTCAGAGGTTCCCAGGGGAACTCCCGGCCTATGCCTTTGGAGTCAGGAAATAAATCTTGGACATACGAACTTCCATGATTTTATCCGTTTAGTTGCCTTTGACAAGTTTCAAATGTAGAACTTTCCTTTTAATTATTTTATTGTTAATTTCAGTTAAACCTGCCCCTCAACGTTTAATAGACGAACGCTTAAAAATTTGCCTCAAAGCCAAACAGTTTAATACATATTTACAGCATAACGTTTGTTGTATTTCAAGATTACATTTTTCACTACTTTTCACTCATATTTGCCACAATTTGTAACTTTATCACTATCGTTTAATAAACTTCATATAAACAGTGCCAAACCTAATTCAGTATTGTGTGTGTGTGTGTGTGTGTGTTAATGGAATTATGATATTACCCTGAAGAAAAGAACGTATGGTTTGGGGTGATTTATTGAGAGTGATAATTCTATGTATCATAGATTTGTAGTTTTCCCTCTTTATGAGGGATGTGCCTCGAGGTTTGGTAAATTGTGAATAAGCTATTTATGGGCAGCACAGTGGCACAACTGGTAGAGCTGCTGCCTCTCAGCGAGAAGGTTGCTGGTTCAAATCCCGGTCCGGGGCCTTTCTGGGTGGAGTTTGCATGTTCTCCCCGTGCATGCGTGGGTTTCCTCCGGGTACTCCGGTTTCCTCCCACAGACCAAAAACATGCACGTTAGGCTGATTGGTGACTCTAAATTGACCCTAGGTGTGAGTGTGAGAGTGGATGGTTGTTTGGTGTGAGTGAGACAGGTCCCTCTTGTAAATGAGTCCCCGTGACTCAACGAAGCTAGCCTGTATAAATAAAGGTTGAATGAATGAATGAATGAAGCTATAATTCATAAATTATCCATTCTATAGTCTACCCCTACAAAAAAATATACCATGATACCATGATAGCATGCAAACCGTTCATATGTTTATTTTCTGCAATATGACTTGTGGACACATCACACTTCTGAATGTGCCAATTCTTTTTTCATTAACCTTCATTTAAGCAGGCAAATTCCATTGAGATTACACAACTCTTTTGAAGGCCACCTACCGTACTTTCTGCCCGATAAGTCGCACCGCCCAATAAGTCACATCAGTCCAATTATGTCCAATAAAGTGGAAAAATCCATAAATATGTTGCTTCGCCCTATAAGTTGCATCTATTATGCATCACCGCTGACACGTCGCGTATGTTACGCGTCAGCGGTGACAACCCGGAAATGGTCACAGGAATGTGCACGGTAGGACTTTAACAAGATTAAAGGGGACCACAGATGCAAAATTCACTTTTTAATGTTTTTTTTTTTTAACTCTACCTTGGGTATTTACTTCTTAAAAAAACAGTCCTAGGGCCAAAGAAATGCACCCAGTGGTATATTTACTCTAAGTAGATCAGTGGTATATTTACTCTAAGTAGATTTATTTTTCAGGGATATAAATGTCTCGTTTTCAAATCCTGCGGTTTGTGATGTCACAAGCCGCAGCCACAACCCACCCCAAACCTGAGTCCAGCCCCTCACCTAGCAACCCCTGGTTAGGCTCAACCCACTTCAGTATAAAAGACGTGACGGTTGTTTTTCCTGATTTCATCTCATCTTTTGTTTAAATGTTCTTAATTTCATGTGTACAGCACTTTGTTGCAGCTGTGGTTGTTTTAAATGGCTTTATAAATAAAGTATAATTGTTATTTTTACGTTTTAGTTCAATTTTTAGCGTATTAGCGATCGCTCCCAACGAGCAGCCGGCAGACGTAAAACGAGCAGACCGCCGGCGAAGGGACCATCTGCGGGCGGGAGCTGCTGGGAACTGCTGGCTTTTGAGGACCGTGGGTCCGGTCAGAGGTTGCCTCATACAGATAAATTAACTGGAAACACTCGGTGAACTTTGTGTATGTGTCTGGACTGGAGCAGCGATCGCTCCCAAAGCGCTGCATGCAACGAGCGGAGCTAAGCGGGCGGTGTGCCGGAAGAAGAAGAGCTATCATTACCCTTGGATTCGGGTGGGCTAATGCTAAAAGGAGCAGCTAATGGCGGCGCGCGCAGATGGCTTTCGGTAAGTTATCTTAAGCTAGCACTAACAGTAAAGGCCCCAATATACCTGTTTCTTTTGCCTCACGCCGCTCAGCGCGGTGGGAGCGCCGCGGCAAAAGCCTTTGATCACGGGCGTGAACGCGCCAAGGTCAAATTTTACTACGCCTACGCGCGCGCGTTGATAAACTGCCTCGCGTGTCAGCAAATGACCAATCAGCGACCTCAATTTGTCCTGCTCCGCCCGGCTGCAGCTGTTGGAGCCTGCACTCATAGAGCTACGCTTGCACAGAACTATATATGAACTGCCTGCGCGCTGCACACGCCAGTCCAGCAGCGTGAGGCAAAAGAAACAGGTATACTGGGGCCTTAAGTCAAATGAGTAATAAAAAAAGAGCTAATTTTAAAACAACAACATATTAGAGATACTGGCTGTTACAGAGCGCGGAGTTAATGTAAACAAATTTTTGAAGGGCGTGGCCTTCAGAGCTCATTATCATAAACAGCCTGTTCAGAACGGAAGTCAGAAAATGCATAACTAAAAAGGGGATATTTTATTATCTAATAATTATTTTGTGCATTAAATTGAATGAACATGGTCTGGATAGCCCACAGACATACCATAAAAATTTATAAAACCAATATGTGGTCTCCTTTAACACTTAAAAACAATTATTTGTTTGCTGAAAATTATAGCAAAGATGTGTCTGAGCTGAACTAAATGTACGTACCGGTCAAATAAGCTGAATAAAAAAATTGTTTTGCTAAGTCGGTGCTGCGAAGCGTGCACGCGCAGCGAGCGGATATGCTTCATTTCTTCAAAATTTAACAAGATATACACCTTATAAAAATATATATGTTTGCTGACATTATAGCAAAAGTGTTTCTGAGCTTAACTTTTCCTTTAAAAATTAACGTAATGTTCAAATCAGCTGGATTTAAATTGTTTCGCTTTGACAGGCTTCCAAAAGTGCGCGCTGCGAAAATAAATTATAAATAAATCGAATTTTAGCTCAAACATCTCCTACAGCTAATAGATTGTAAATGTCCATCCAGTGATTACTTTCTGTAAGTTTCATCAAAATCTGTCCTGTGATCCTTGAGCTATTTTGCATTGCTAACAGTAAAACACTGAGCTAACAGTAGTTCAGACCTCCAGAGGGCAGGAGGCCGTGCTACGACAGAGTGAGTCCGAGCAGAGGTGGCTTCTGTCGGACACATAAGCTGGGAACAGTCGGTGGACCCTAGCGGCCAAAAGTGGTATTGTGCCCCTAGCGGCTGAAAGTGGTACTGCTCCATTTTTTCGTCAGAATGAATGGAAACTGTCAAAGTCAAAGTCAAAGTCAACTTTATTGTCAGAACTGCAATATGTACATGCTGGTGTAGATTCTCAGTCGTCCAGGACATGATAAAATCAAAAAAGGCGTTCAATACAGAACAACTGGACAAAATAAAGTCCAGTTGTTCTGTATTGAACGCCTTTTTTGATGCAATATGTACAGGACATACACAGGATTGAAATTGCGTTTCTCTCAGTCCCTCGGTGCAACAGTAACCATCTAAACACTAAACACTAAAACATTTAATAAACATAAGCATAAAATAGTAAAAGTGTAACACTGTCCTGAGTTTTTTCATAATAGTATAAAAGTATGAAAATTTACACCAACACTGAAACACCAAACACCCCTAAAACACCAAACACCCAATGAACATAAGCATAAAATGAAATAATAAAAGTGTAATACTGTCCTGAGTTTTTGCATAGTAGTATAAAAAGTATAAAAAGTATATCTATAAAATAAACTGAAGGTTCTAGCATTGACATTTGCAAAGAGTGGCACAGCAGCATATAAGTTAATGTACACAGTATATGTATGAGGTATTTGATGTTGGTATATAGGCAAAGTGGCATATGCAGTGAGGCACATAAGGCACATTTGGCATCCTTAGATAAGGCTAGTCAGAGAATGCTGTATATGTATCAGCAGTAGTGTAGATAAAAGTACAGGTAGTCCCCGACTTACGAGCGAGTTCCGTCCCTAGGGGGCGCTCGTAAGTCAAAAATTCGTAAGTAGGATCACATAGTAAAAAAAAAAAAAAGTTTTTTTATTTTTATTTTTATTTTTTATAAATGAATACATGTACAGTACTGGACAGTCACCAAGCACTTAGCCTATCCTAACACAGTTTTTAAAGATGAAGGAATAAGTTGAATTGTCTCCCTTTCACATAAAGGGAGCAAGCTCCCTATGGAGCCTGCAGGGAGGAGGGAGACAATTCAACTGACTCCTTCATCTTTAAAAACTGTGTTAGGATAGGCTAAGTGCTTGGTGACTGTACAGTACTGTAATCTATTTATTAAAAATATATAGTATATACAGTATTTTTATTTTTTTGTCAAACTTTAGGCCAATTTCAAAGTTACCTTTTATTTCCAAAATATTGGAAAAAGTTTATTACACCCAGCTGGAGGCCTTTTTGGATAAATTTAAAATTATGGAGGTCTTCCAGTCTGGTTTCAAAACCTACCATAGCACTGAATCTGCTCTTTTAAGGGTTTTTAATGACATATTTTTATCACTGGATTCTGGAAACTGTGTTTTACTTGTGCTTTTAGATTTAACAGCTGCTTTTGACACAGTCGACCATGAAATTCTTATCGCCAGATTGGAGCAATGGGTGGGCATCACTGGCTCAGCTCTGCAGTGGTTTAGGTCCTACCTTTCCAATCGAAGTTTCAGTGTGAAGATTGATAATTTTACCTCTGCTTCTGCTGCCCTCCCCTGGGGTGTACCCCAGGGCTCCATCCTTGGTCTTCTTCTCTTTTCGCTTTACCTTTTGCCACTCGGTTCTATTTTCAGAAAGCATGGTGTGCAGTTTCATTTATATGCGGATGACTGTCAAGTCTATTTCCCTGTTAAACAAAATGGCTCCACACAGTCTCTTCTGCACTGTCTTGGTGACATTAGAGGTTGGATGGCACTTACTTTCCTCCATTTTAATGAAAAAAAGACTGAGGTTATGGTCTTTAAATCTAGTGCTCCTAACAGTCCCACCACTTTTGATTTTTCCTCTTTGCCCCCATACGAAAAGTCGATTGTGACAAATCTAGGAGTGAAAATTGACCCCTGCCTGAAACTTGACTGTCATATCAACAGCATGGTTAAGTCCTCGTTCTTTCAACTCAGGCGCCTCTCAAAAATCAAGCCCCTCCTTTCTAGACACCACTTAGAGACAGTAATCCACGCTTTTATTACTTCACGGCTGGATTATTGTAACTCTCTTCTGATCGGAGTTAACAAGGCCTCGCTCTCACGGTTGCAGCTGGTACAAAATGCTGCTGCACGATTTTTGACTGGTACAGGCAGACGTGAGCACATCACTCCAGTTTTAATGTCCCTTCATTGGCTTCCTGTCCAGTTTCGAATCCATTTTAAAGTTTTATTGTTTGTTTTTAAGTCTTTGAACGGTTTTAGTCCCTCTTATCTGTCTGAACTGCTTCACCTTTATGTGCCATCACGTGCTCTTAGATCCGCTGACCAGATGCTTTTAGCAGTCCCGAAAACCTTTTATAAAACCAGAGGAGACAGAGCATTTTCAGCTCTGGCTCCTAAATTGTGGAACGAGCTGCCACTGAAGGTCAGGCAGGCCCCATCAATCTCTGTTTTTAAAACTTGTTTAAAAACACGTATTTTTTCATTGGCTTTTAACCCAGAGTGAGTTTGCATCTCTGTTTTAATGTTGTTTTCTTTTACTTGTGATGTTCTGATTATTTATATGATTGTTTTTATTGTTTTGTGCTTGTTTTTGTTCTTGTACAGCACTTCGGACGGCTGGGCTGATGTTGTATTTTTAAGTGCTTTAGAAATACAGTAAACTGGTATGGTATGGTATGGTATATCTCAGCCAAAAATTGGTCTAAAGATATGGGAAAAAATCCCTAAATATGTTGCTTCGCCCTATAAGTTGCAGGGCATGCAAATTAGGCAAAAGGTGCAACTTATAGGCCAGAAAATATGGTAAATATTCTGTGGGAGGAAACCCACACAAACTTTAGAACATGCAAGCACCACACAGATAGGGCCCAGGCCCAACTAGGGAATTAAAATCAGGACCAGACAACAGTGCTAACCACTACACTGTTGTGCTGCCCTTAGTGTGGTGGGTATAGAATGAGATAAATAATTTTTTTTTCTTTTTTCTTCTTTTGGCTTTATTCCCTGCGTTAGAGGTCGCCACAGCGAACTGGTTGCACGAAGATTTGGCAGTTGTTGTTTTTACGCCGGATGCCCTTCCTGACACAACCACAGACCACCGAGCAACCACAGCCCTCTGTGTGGAGCAGAGAGCTGATATCTAGGGTTCCCGGGGGAGCAGATGGTGTGGGTTAAGGGCCTTGCTCAAGGGCCCAGAGTGGGGCAGATGAGGGTGGAGACAAGTGTGACCGCTTCACTTATCCCACCCACATCTTTGATGTTGTCGGTACCGGGGCTTGAACCGGCGATCTTCCGATCACAAGCTCACCTTCTTAACCTCTGCGCCACCACTGAGATACAGTATATAATTTAGTTTTTGTAAATGTAAATTATTTCCACAAAATGTAAATAAAGCTTTTTGCTCATCTGTGGACAAAATTATGTTGGGATTGCAAAAGAACTATCTTATTCCAAACTGTGTCTCACTTTTTCTAAATGTAAAACATTATTTATATTTTCTCATAGGAATAAGATGTCTTTAAGGGGATCATTTAACTGCCTAAAGGAATTTATCGGTGCACCAGTCAGCTTTAGCAATACAGTATCAGCGATAAAATGTGGGGAACGTTTGGCTACTTAATAAAAGCCTCCATCAGAAGAACTCTGATAGGTTTTTAATAAATTATCTCTAAGCTCAGTGGACACTGTTGTGACTTTGCATTCAGTGCGTAGGACAATGAAACCTGCTGACTTCCTTTTGAAGATTCAGTTCAGATATTCAAGCATCATTTAAATTCATGAAAATATTCCAGTATTATGCACCTGTGACCCAGTCTGTGTAGGTGGTGGCAGGAGCTCAGACAACAGTAATCCTTTTGCTTAAAAGTGCAGCTCTGCTTGTTCTTGACACTCAGAACCTAATATGGCATTTTTTTCACTGACTTTGTGCAGGAAAGGACACAGTAAGTCACAATATATAAAAAAAACAGATGGTGCCTAAATCTTTGGACAAACAGACAGTGGGGAGTACAAATATCTAAGAACTTTAGGTTCTTAGTTTGTCTCCTAAAACAATTCCAAAGTCTAATGTCTAAAATTCAGCTGTCTGTATCAGTGTCTACATCAATACCATGAATTTTTGCCCTTTAGACAGCACATTAAGGTCTTATTTAAGTTGTGTTTCATTTAAAACTTCTCAGATAAGTGGAATTTCCTGCAGTTCATGTGCTAATCTTTGAAATCTCTCTGTACGAAGTAATACGTTTTAACATAAGATAATCTGTCAGTTTGAATTATTCATGATTATTTTTTTATTGTTTGTTTGGCAATGATATTCAGTGAATTTTGATTACAGTATGTGTCTTTATCAGTGTTCTAGATTTAATTTAGATCATGTCCATCACAGAAATGATGCATTTCCCTGTAATTTAATAAATCTGATAAATTCTTTACTATTCAGAAAAAAAGAAAATGATAATGCAGCAACGTTCCCACCCTCATCTATGGTCATGAGCTTTGGGTTATGACCGAAAGAACAAGATCTCGGATACAAGCGGCTGAAATGAGTTTTCTCCGCAGGGTGGCTGGACTCTCCCTTAGAGATAGGGTGAGAAGCTCAGTCATCCGGGAGGGACTCGGAGTAGAGCCGCTGCTTCTCCACATCGAGAGGAGCCAGTTGAGGTGGCTCGGGCATCTGGTTAGGATGCCTCCTGGACGCCTCCCTGGTGAGGTGTTCCGGGCATGTCCCACCGGGAGGAGACCCAGAGGAAGACCCAGGACGCGCTGGAGGGACTATGTTTCTCGGCTGGCCTGGGAACGCCTTGGGATTCCCCCGGAGGAGCTGCTCCAAGTGGCTGGGGAGAGGGAAGTCTGGGCCTCCCTACTTAGGCTGCTACCCCCGCGACCCGACCCCGGATAAGCGGAAGAAGATGGATGGATGGATGGATGGATAATGCAGCAGCATATTTTAATTTAGCACACCTTGAAGCGATGCATATCGCCTGCTGATGCAAAAACACCAACCTCAAGAGATCTGTTAGCATGTTGAAATGTTGAAATGTTTCCCTCCTCGTGGTCTTCAACTAACAGTAGCACAATTTCTGCAGGCATCCTGTTTTATCAACATCATCATCATCTTTATTTATAAAGCGCTTTAACAAAGCCACAGATGAAACAAAGTGCTAACAACAGTTAAAAAAAAGATAAAAAGAGAGCATAAAAAATAGAGCTACAAACCCAAGCACAGGGTGAACTAACATAACTCAATTTAAAACACAATAAAACGACAAGTTAAACAAATAAAATCAATATCACTTAAAAATGATGTAAAATCAAGTCTCAGTTAGATTGAAGGCCGATGAGAAGAGATGAGTTTTCAGATGGGTTTTAAAAATGGACAGTGAGATGGGCCTGTCGAATGTGCAAAGGCAGAGCGTTCCATAACTCAGGGCCACTAACAGAGAAGGCCCTGTCTCCTCGAAGCTTCCTCTTACTCTTTGGAATGACCAGGAGCAGCTGGTCAGCAGACCTGAGTGACCGGGATGGAGTGTAATGGTGTAGAAGCTCTGCCAAATAAGGGGGGCAAGGCTGTTTAAAACCTTAAAAACAAACAAGAGAATTTTAAAATGAACTCTAAAATACACGGGCAGCCAGTGGAGAGAAGCCAGGACAGGTGTGATGTGCTCTCTTTTGCGTGTTCCAGTTAAGAGACGTGCAGCAGCATTTTGCACCAGCTGCAGACGTGCAAGTGAGGACTGGCTGACTCCGAGATAGAGGGAATTACAGTAATCCAGCCGTGATGAAATGAAGGCATGGATTACTGTTTCAAACTGTTTTAGTGAAAGAATAGGTTTCACTTTTGCTAATTTTCTCAAATGATAAAAACCAGACTTTACTGTGGCCCTTATTTGACTGTCGAGTTTAAAATCACTGTACATTTTAAAACCAAGATTTGTAACTGTAGCCTTTACATACATTGCCAGGGGGTCTAAGTCAACTGGAGGGCTTTAACAAGCTCCACTAGGTCCAAAAACAAGCACATCTGTCTTTTTTTTTCATTAAAACGCAGGAAGTTTAGGGCCATCCAAGCTTTATGATCCCAGAGACATGATAAAAGAGGTTTAATGGACCAGGCTTAAAATCGCCTCAAAGGCACACATAGTTTTGGCAGTCATCAGCATAGCAGTAAAAGGAGATGCCGTGTTATCGAAAAATTGATCCTGGAGGAAGCAAAACAGCACCAGTGGTGATCGTTGTTAACCCGGGCCCTGACCAATCTCGTATGGTGTCACTTGGATTAACTCACATATTAGTTTTGGCAAAAGTCAGATGCCCTTCCTGGCACAATCCTCACCATTTACTCGGGATAAGAGATACACTGGCTTGTGCTCCCTAGTGGGAGGTTTTCATAAATCACAAAATGGCTATAACTCAATAAATTGTATCGATATTGAGCTAAAATTTGATGTGGTAGAAGCTGAGATTCATCCACTACAATAGGCTACTTTGAGCACTAACATTCATACAAGATCTTTGTTTGAAATTTCGGCCTGCAAGACAGCTTACATGTATTTCTTTAAAATACTACTTTTATTTAATAACCAGTTTTGGAATAAAGCATTGACAAAAAAATTACATCCAATGTCCAGGCTGGACACTAAAGAGGGTGTGAAGGACTTGTACTAATTGGTGAGACAGAGGGATTAAGCTGGAAAGAATGTGCAACAGGTTAGGCTTGTTAAATATAAGAATTATAATGTTCTAACAAGTGAGGAGAGTGTGATAGGAAGATTGAAGGAGTACTTTGAGGAGCTAATGAAGGAAGAGAATGAAAGATAAAGAATAGTAGAGGTCATAGAAACTGTGGACCAGGAAGTGGGAAAGATTGAGGGTGTAGATAGATAGATAGATAGATAGATAGATAACTTTATTACAGACTCATAGTCCAACATAAGAGAAACGAACATGATAAAATAAAATACAAATAAAAATAATAAAATAAAATAAAATAAAATAAAAAGTACAATAGAAAAAGTACCTAACCGTTCAGGAGGCAATCATACCAATGTCTCCAAAGCACAGATGAATATTTCACTGCACTATATTTAACATTAGTCAACAGGAGAATAATTCTATTATTAGACTTATGACAAATGACAAATAAATTTATACATAAACTTTCTTAAAGTCAGAGTCAGAGTCAGAGTCAGAGAGAATTTATTGTCATTTGCACCGCATGTAGTACATGTGTTGAAAACGAGATTATGTACACAGGGTCCCAGTTACATCCAACAACAAATGCAAGAGAAATACAATAATAACATCTAGGATTAACTAAGAGAGACATCACATCAGCTAGTAATACACTAAGCCCTAATGTAGTAGAAAAACATCATTATAAACAGCAGCACGAACATGAGCAGATGGTCACAGATGAACGCAGCAACAAGAAACAGATGGTCACAGATGAACGCAGCAACAAGAAACAGATCAGTACAGTATCAGTATGATGTGACATTTTGCAGTGTTTATTCTTATTATTTATTTATTCATGAGTCTGACAGCCTCAGGGTAGAAGCTGTTTCTCAGTCTAGTGGTTCTACATTTGATGCTCCTCAACCTCCGTCCCGAGGGGAGTGGTGCAAAGAGTGAGTGTGCTGGGTGAGTGAGGTCTTTCATGATGCAGGTGGCTCTTTTTCTGCATCTGGAGGTGTAAATGTCTGTGATGGTGGGGAGACTGACTCCCACAGACTTCTGTGCAGCCTTCACCACTCTCTGCAGAGCTTTTCTCTCTGCAACTGTGCAGCCTCCATGCCACACGTTGATGCTGGAGCACAGGACGCTCTCCACTGCACACCTGTAGAACGAGGTGAGGACTGGGCTTCTCAGAAAACAGCCATTAAAGTGCTGACACGAGCAGATACAAACAGTTCACTGGCACTGGTCCATCTGGGCTTATGTAAAAAAAGTCTTAGTGCGTCATTATAAGCCACCTTCAATCTATGAAGACTGGCTTTTTTAAAATTGCACCACAAATGTGCCGTATACAGTGATGTACAATAAGATCTAAACAAGTTAATTTTCACTTCATCAGAACAGAATGCAAACTTACGAGCAAGGATATTTGCCTGAGCATATATCATTCGAACCTGACGGTAAATGTCCTCATCATCAGACCGACGGTCTGTCAACACATGACCCAGATACTTTACTTCATTTGCAACATTCAATAAAGTCCCAGACAGCTTAAAAAGTGGAAATACACTATTTTTGTCCTCTTTAGTGCGACAAATCAAAATGAGACTTTTAGAGGGGTTGAATATGATATCATGTGTCTCACCATATGCTGAACAGACATGAAGCAGCTTCTGAAGACCAGCTGAACTTGGACTAAAAACCACTAAGTCATCAGCATACATAAGATGATTGATAATTGTATCTCCAACCATGCAGCCAGTTCTACACAGGTTTAGCTGCTTAGAGAGGTCATTCATATAAAAATTAAACAGTATAGGAGATAAAATGCTCCCTTGTCTGACACCATTGCTGACACGGAAGGATGCAGACACACAATTATCCCATTTGACTTGCATATTTTGGTTAGCATACCAATAGGACAGACATCTCACTATATATTTGGGCACACCAGCTTGGCATAATTTTAAAAATAGTTTTCGATGGTTTACACGATCAAAAGCCTTGGAGGCGTCTAAGAAACACATAAAAACCGTAGAATTTTTGTTATTATAGTTATTCAGTAATTCTTTTAGGCCATATATACATAGATCAGTGCCATGCTCGGACTTGAACCCAAATTGATTGTCTGCAGACATTACTATCTTTGCAAATTTTGGCAAAAGAATTAATTCAAAGACCTTAGATAGTGTATTAGCTAGGGCAATAGGTCTATAGTTATCAGAGCTGCCAATTTTTCCAGCTTTGTTCTTAATCACAGGAAGAATAATAACATTCATCAAGGAATCAGGAAGAAAACCATGCATAATAAAACCAGTGAAACACAAGGCAAGAAGAGGGGCTACCCTTGAACTTGTAGTCCAGAAAGCTCTGAAAATAATGAAGAAGGGGAAAGCAGTAGGACTTGATGACATACCAGTGGAGGTTTGGAAATAAAGATGTCGAGGTTCTCATTTGGAGTGACAAGGATGGGATAAGATTAGGAATGAGATCATCAGAGGTACAGCACATGTTGAACAACTGGGAGATAAAGGTAGGGAGGCCAGACTGAGATGGTTTGGACATGTCCAGAGGAGGGACAGTGGGTATATTGGTAGAAGGATGTTAGAAATGCAGCTGCCAGGAAAAAACAAAGAGGAAGGTAAGAGGAGATATATGGATGCAGTTAGAGAAGACATGGAGGTGGAGTGAGGACAGAGGATGCAGAGGACAGAGTGAGATGGAGGAGGATGACTCGCTGTGGCGACCCCTGAAGAGGGAAAAGCCGAAAGAAAAAGAAGAAAAAGACAACTCTTTATGGATAATTCGCGCAGGGGTGCGCGAATTATAATTATAATTTGCGCATACCATCTCCTTCTGCGTCTTCTTCGTCTCATTAAAACCGGTGGCCGTGGCGTAGTGGTAATGGCAGTTGTCCCCCGATCGGAAGGTTGGCGGTTCGATTCCCGGTTCCCCACACTATGTGTCGTTGTGTCCTTGGGCAAGACACTTAACCCCAAGTTGCTCCTGGTAGGACTGGAAAGCACCTTGCATGGTAGTCTGCCGCTACCGGTGTATGAATGTGTGTAGCATTCAATGTGTGTAGCACTTTGAAAAGTGCGTTATAAATTGAATTCATTATTATAATTCTTGTTACCAAACAAAAATCTTAAGCAAAATGTAAATTTATCATGAATCATTTTTGTAAACTCAAAAGATATGATAATTAAAATATCACAACATACAGTTATCATAATTTGATCTAACACTAACAAAATACTCTTTCAACTTCTACTTATTTTCCTCCTACACATAAAAAATTGATTATTCATCTTTTGTTAAAGTTTATATTGTTTATTTTGTTGTATGTATGGATACTAAGGGACAATAACACTTGCATTTTGTGACCTAAGCTATGAAGTGAAGAGCTATACTTTGCATAAAGTCAGTGTGACATACAGTATTGTAAAATAAGCTTCCTGAGAGAGTGCTCCCTGAGCTGCAGGCCAGTGGATTATAATAGAAGTTTTAAATTAATACCCTGTCAGATATTTCACACATCTACTGGTAACCCAAATCCCTTTATAACACTCCTTCCTACCCTCTGTTTTTATGTACTTTGTAGATTCAATATGCTTCTGTTTAGCAGAGCTGTTCTTTACAAGTATTATTTGCCTTGCTGGATGAAAGTAATTAAAATCTAAACTGGAATACCAAAGTTTATGCTCAATAATCCACATATGAAATCCAACAATATTCAGTCAGGTCATCTGGATGGTTTCTTTTTTTGCTGTGACATTTCGTCCCTCATCCAAAGGACTTCCTCAATCCGAGAAGCCACCAAGCCTACTCATTCCCATTAACAGCATACTCCATAGTGGAAAAAACCACCACTGGCTTCTCGGATCGAGGAAGTGTCTTGGATGAAGGATGAACGATCTCTATACAAAAAAAAGAAACCGTCCAGATGACCTGACTGAACATTGTTAAATTGGAATAATACTCAGATCTAAACGCACAATTACAGGGCTTAGTAATGTGTTTCTAAACTACATTTATTTTAGCTGATATGGCGAGATACTTGATTGTTGGTGAAAGTAGATATACTGTACAGTGAATTTAAAAAGTATGTGTCTAAAATATATGGCATATCAATCTTACGTTCTGGCTGAAGTCACTAACAGGCAATATTTTCAAATTCATTAGAGAAATTGTGTCTTATTGTTGGTTGTCTGAATCATATGAGCTGGTGTTAGTTAACCTGCTCATCCTTGGATAAAGGCAAGTGTTTTGTCAATGTGCTGCTGATGTTCCATGAGTTATGCCCTGGTGAGCTGATTTGCCACATTTGGCAAGATGAATGATCACAGCAATATAGTCAGCCTCTCTGTGGCAATCCATCAACATTAGTTTGGGAGCTATGGTGATAGAAGCTGAATTAGCAGCTTGTTTCTTATAACTTCTGTGAAGTTTTTTTTTAAGTCAACACATGGATTACATGTTAACAGGATTAGAGTTGTGTTTATTCAGTATAGCTTAAACTATAGCAACTAAATAACCAATTACCGTATTTTTCGGAGTATAGGTTGCACCTTTTTATAATTTTTTCATGGCCTGCAAACTATACTCAGGTGCAACCTATGTATGGCTTTTTATAAAATAAGCTGATTTTTAATCAAACAAGGCATTCAATACACGATCAACTGGACTTTATTTGTTGCAGAAAACGTTTCACCCTTTATCCAAAAGGCTTTTTCAATATTCGAAAATTTCAATATTCGAAAATTTTGGATAAAGGGTGAAACGTTTTCTGCAACAAATAAAGTCCAGTTGATCTTGTATTGAACGCCTTTTCTGATTTTATCATGTCCTGGACGACTGAGAATCTTCACCAGCATACTGATTTTTAATCATTTATTAACAAAAATTAAACTGAGACACACTCTTACAATAATGTCAGCTAACAAATATATATTTTTAGGTGTTTATCCTGCTAAAATTATTCATTTATTAAAGAAAAGTTCAGCTCAGACACATATTTGCTATAATTTTTTATCAAACAATTAATTGTTTTTAAGTGTTAATCTTCTTAAAAGCCTTGCTGTGCGCTCCTGTGGAAGAGACATTTGCAGCAGAGCTAAACACGGTCCACATTTTGACGTAGGTGCGACCTATACTCAGGTGCGACCTATATATGGATTTTTCCAATTCTTTGGCAATAATTGGATGGTGCGACCTATACTCCGAAAAATACGGTACACCAAATTAATTTAATCTAGCATAATTTCAAAGATTAAAGGATGAATCACATGAAAACACAACCACTCCTGTCATGACAAACGCACTTAAGGCCATCCACTCTAAACCAACAAACAGCCCAGACTACATTTTTAATCTTGTCGCCACGTGTTTTCACTTGAGGAATATAAGTGCACAAATTTCTGTCAGCCATGTTGTGTAGAAATTCCCATCAAGCCACTTCAGTCCCCACTCAGGTCCCACTCAAGAGTCTTTCACGTTTGTTGCCATTTATTTCTGGAAATTGGCTTAAGGCGGCATGAAGTGGTGGGAGAGTGCAGAAACGCACAGTGAGGGCCAAATGTTCTTTGTTAAAAGAGTGCAAAGACAGGCTCATTATTTTTTTTTATTTTTTATTTTCTTTGAGAAAAACTAGAAGACTTTCATAGTTAAGCCTGGTGGATTTGGGGGGGCCGCAGCATTTCATGTGAAGTTGGAGGCTGAACATTTCAGCAGAAAGACACTTGTGAAGAAAATCAGAGAACAATGCAACATAGAGGGATTTTAGCCAGTGGTAAGAATCTCTTTTCTTATAGCATAAGAATTTTTTTTTGTTTTCGTCTGCTCCCATCTTCAGGGGTCACCACAGCGGACTAACGTGCAGACTTAGCAATTGCTTTTACACCAGACGCCCTTCCTGATGCAACCGCAGACCACTGAGCTATCACAGCCCTCTGTGTGGGACAGGGAGCTGCCATGTAGGGCACCTGGGGGAGTAGATGGTGGTGGTTAAGGGGCTTGTTCAAGAGCCCGGAGTATGGCAAATGAGGGAAGACATTTTGATGTTGTCTGTCCAGGGGGTCGAATTGACAACCTTACTGATCACTGGCTTGCCTTCTTTATCCTCTGCGCCACCACTCCCCCATAGCTTTAGAAGAAATTAATATGTTGAAATTAATTATGCACTTTTTGCATGCAACATTATACTAGAGGGTGGAAATAATGGCAGATCATTTCGAGTTATTTACAGTCACTGAATAATTCAAAGGTAATGAAGAGTTGTTAGAGTGTGTGGAGAGATTGTTTTGTGGTATCCGTCGTATTATATTTCCTTAAGCAATGCATGTGTTTAAAAGTCAAATTACTTTAAATAATAAAATGTCTGGGCCATGAGCAATGTTTTATAACTAAGAGAGATTCAACAGTTTTATGTGAAAGAGTAAAAAACTGAAAACTGCAAACCTGCTAAAAAATATTTTAAATGAAAAGACCTAAATAAGTGGGATAGCAGGAGTTTTTATTCAAACGAGGTTAAACAAGCACACATTTTACTCCTACTGGTTATACTATTTTTGAAACATTAAAATAAGAGCTAAAAAAAAAGAAAATTTGGCATGTGATCAGATGTTTTTGTGTGTGTTTTAGGGTTAGACTTATTTATTTTCTGTGATTGTTGGGTTTATTTTTATTTGTGTTTTCTCCTGCGTTCCCTTGTGCCATCACTGATTCACCCACAGCCAGTACTCTGCTTTCTCAGTAAGTCTCCCACGCCCACTCACCTGTTCCTGTTTTCTTTCAGCTCAGGTGTCTCCACTTTCTTTTCAGCATTGTCCTATGTGTTGTCTTTCTCCATCTGTACTCCAGCAGTGCATTGTCACTTTATATGCCACAGTTAAATAAAAATAATGCCAAAATAAGAAATTAGAACCCCAATATAATAAAATAAAATTGTCTTTAAACTATAGCAACATAACTGAATGTCAAATCTTGGCTCCCTTAAACCTATAAGATCAAAAAAACAAAACAAATTAACATATACAGTA
>JBBPBX010006427.1:0-22395 GCA_038048925.1 Garcialebias charrua | reverse complement strand
TTTATATATTTCTTAAAACACTCTGTCAAAAATGGTTTGGTAAGAGATTATTACCATGGAATTCAAATTGATCTGGACTCAGACAAAACTGACAATTGATTTTGATCAGTAGGAACTGAACATCCATCTCTACACAACAATATGATGCATGTATGAACATTTACATTTATATGTTTCCCTAAGGGAGCGTTGTTTTGGACCTGAAGCTTCCCTAATATCTGCCTTCATAAATAATCCACAAAAAAACTATTAAAGCAGTTACAAACATAATCTATCAGTAAGACAAATTGCACTGTTGCTATTAAAAATAATAATAATGAAGTACCAGTGTGCCACACAATCATGCATGCACATTTTCACTTACACTCCCACTTATTTAACCTAGAACAAGTGAGGTCTGACTCTAAACTCCGGCTTTCCTCCTCCTGGGGAGCTAGCTGGGTGCAGTGTAAAGCCTCTTTTCCACCGCTCGGCTCGGCTCGGGTTGGATCGGCTCAGGTCGGCTCAGTTCGGGTCGGGTCACATCTATGTTCTGTTTCCACAGCTTTTTTGTACCCCTTCTGTGGGCGGGGTCCAGAATCCTACTCGTCTTACCACATGGTGGCAGTAGTGTTCCTCAAGCTATTTACTACAGTACTAGCCACCACTAGAAGAAGAACACAATAAAGACTTTGTTTCACATATTATCAATTCTATCAAAAACCACAAAGCTGATATTTTTCAAAAAAATCTAGTGTGATCACAACATGTTCATATACGAAATGTATCCTGTTGGAGTTATTTGAAATAAAATTCAATGTTTTATAGACATAAATGTGTCAACCTACGTCCATTATTTTCTACTTTGTTTCACATATTATCAATTCTATCAAAAACCACAAAGCTGATATTTTTCAAAAAAATCTAGTGTGATCACATCATGTTCATATACGAAATGTATCCTGTTGGAGTTATTTGAAATAAAATTCAATGTTTTATAGACATAAATGTGTCAACCTACGTCCATTATTTTCTACTTTGTTTCACATATTATCAATTCTATCAAAAACCACAAAGCTGATATTTTTCAAAAAAATCTAGTGTGATCACATCATGTTCATATACGAAATGTATCCTGTTGGAGTTATTTGAAATAAAATTCAATGTTTTATAGACATAAATGTGTCAACCTACGTCCATTATTTTCTACTTTGTTTCACATATTATCAATTCTATCAAAAACCACAAAGCTGATATTTTTCAAAAAAATCTAGTGTGATCACAACATATTCATACACGAAATGTATCCTGTTGGAGTTATTTGAAATAAAATTCGAATTTTTATAATTTATTTTCGTTGTGCAAACACAGGTTTTGGAAAAAGTCAAAGCGAAACTACTTTAAATGCAGCACATTTGACCATACGTGACAATATTAAAGCGTGGTTAAGCTCAGGAGCCCTCGTACTATTAAAGTCAGCTATGAAATATATTTTATATCTGTTCATTGAGCTACATTTAAAGACATAAAGCCGCCCGCGCGCCGCGTGTTACTCGTGGCGAAACTACTTTTTAAAATCGTGCAGTTTTGAGCAGTACGTGATTTTATTAAGGACACGTTCAGCTGAAGACCCATCTTTGCTATAAATTTAAAAAATAACAATTGTTTTTACCGTGTTATTCATGTAAAAGTCCTGCCGTGGTAGCTTCCCTCGCTTCCGTAAAAACAGCTCTCGTCTCCTCCTCCCTCCTTCCGGAGCGGGTGAGCTCGCTTCAGTACACCTCTGAAAGCAGCCCGAAAATCTCAGGAAATCTCGCGCGGCTCCGCTCGGAATAGCCGGTGGGAAAGGATGAAAGGGGGTCTCTGCGACGCACATATGACGTAACATCCGACCCGAGCCGACCGGTGGAAAAGGGGCATAAGTGATTCTGTTAGCATTACTAGATTAGAACTGTCCGTTCATCCGGTCTCTGTTTCCAAACACATTCATCCCAGTCCTTGTTAAAACATTGGGGGATCTCCTCCACTCCACCTCCACTCCGCCAAAGTCTTTTATGATGTCCATAAAATGGAAGAGTGCAGCTTTACTTGAACTAATAATATCTGAGCTTACAGGGCTGTGATTGATGATCTTTAAAGTCGGCCCGATCGGTCTCATCTTTCTTCAGATTTTTATCACTGACTTGTTTGCAGTCATGTGCAATCACAAGCACCAGGAGAGGTAACAAGTGCTTGATGTATGATGCTTGAGGCACTTTTGTCAGCTGTGCATTTCCCTTTCCCTCTTCCCCCTCTTAGCTTTGTATTTTTTTTACTTCTATTTTAACTCCAGGCTTTTATTTGTTGCATCTCTAGGATTGGTTTGGACTGTTGGTTTACTGTGTTCTCTCATTGTCTGTTTAGCTGCCTGCTTTTCTGTGTATACTTTTATATTTTCTTTTCATTTGTCTTTTTATATGGTGGGCATATCTTTTCAGGGGGGATCGAACACAAGGTAAGACAACCCTACCCCACCCCCCACCCCACATTTTGTCTTGAGGTGGATTTTAGGTCTATTTATGTCATATGATTTCTGTTTTTCTTTCCACAAAGTTTCTCTTTTCCACACAACTGTCAATTAATTTTTAAATATTTTGAGACAAGTTATTATTATTGTATGCAATATGTACAAACTAATATGCTTCTTCAGAAGTTCTCTATGTGCTCAGTGTCTGTAAAAACTGCACTCTTTAAAGCATATTGTACTCCAATGTATACTGCACATCTGTGGTGGCATTACAGAAAAAGCAGTATGCAGAAACTTCAGGTGGCGTACAATGATGGCATGAGGATGCTGCTTAAGGTGCCGCGATGGAGTAGTGCCAGTCAGATGTTTGCAAATGCCAATGTACCAACTTGTGCTGCTGTGCTTCATAACCTCATGTACAGATGTATGTGTAGGCTAACAAACTCTGTAAGTAGCATCATTTATACTTTGAACAACCCCGTGCAAAGCTCGGTTAGGTTCTATTCTAGTCTGTGGAATCACTGGCGCCTTAATTCATTTGGCAATGGATGAACTTTCTGTTTTTGTTGTGTCTTGTTTGTGTTATCTTTTTTGTTGTTGTTGTTGTTGTTTTGTTTTGTTTGTTTACTATGGACCATGTGTGTCTGAAATAAAGGTTGATTGATTGATTGATTGATTGATTGATTGATTGATTGATTGATTATTATTATTATTATTATTATTATTATTATTATCATCATCATAATCATCAACATAATCATAATACAATAATAAACATAATAATAAACGATCATAATCGTAACATAATCACCATCATCATTATTATTATTATTATTATTATTATTATTATTATTATTATTATTATTATCTCAGCATTTCTTCATTTATTGGTTTCCTGTTATGTATTCTGTTGCTCTGTGCTTGGTCTGTATGTCCCTGTACTGCACTCTGGTGTGCACTGTCACTGTTTAAAGTGCTTTATAAATAAAGTGGTATGGAATGGTATGGTATTGTTGGTTCATTCACCAGGGGCCAACCAGGTCCCTCATGGTTTAATCTGTGCACTCGGCTGGTATTCAGCCGAGTACTCGTCAAACAGCACAGTCTTTTGCATTTCTTTGGTATTGACTCTGCATGGGAGTTTGTCTACAGTTGTTCTTGAAATCCTTTCTTCATTGTTCCTAAAGCTCCAATTACATTTGTCATATTGAGCTTTTGTGTTAATATTATTATTATCATTATACTATACTATTATTATTATTATTATTATTATTATTATTATTATTATTATTATTATTATTATTATTACTGTATTATTGAGTGAGAATCAAAAAGTTTTAGGAGGGATTTATGTTCATGTCCTCTCTTCCAGCCCTTAATCCTTCATGGTGTGCAAAGAATGCACATCTCTTTAAATCCCATAAATCACCTTTATGGGATTGACTGTTTTTCCATTACTGCTTCTCTATGAAATAGCAGGAAATCTTCATTTTGGAGTCTTCTGCAGTTCATACACATACTGTACAAGGCCCTTTGAATGTACATGTTCACATGTGTGTTTTTATGTGTTTTTGTCCCTGCCTTGTCTCTCCTCCTGCTGAATAAAAAATCCCACCTGTCACAGAGGACTGCTCTGCCTGCATCTTTACAGGGAACTCAAGTAGTAAGTGTGCAAAACCTAGACCATGTTCATTCCCTCTTTCGTGGTCACTCTGATCTTTCTCCAATATGAAGTGTTTATCTGCAGAGTTTTTTTGAAGCCATGGCCAAACTTTGATCACTTTTACAATGTGATAAGGCAAATGCTTTATTGGGATAGTAAAATAAGTGTAGAGGAAGGTTAGTGGATTAAGCAATGAAAATGTTAGAAAACAGATGTTACAGACTTTGACACGACCCTGGCTTGGGCATTCTGCAGGATGACTCCCAGTCTAACTCGACTCATTAAATTTTTGTAAGCATCCTCCTATGTTTAAAATCTAAAGTAACTTATTGCACAGGTGCAAAATTATCTCCTCTCTACTCATCATTTTCTTTCTCCTATCTTGTCTCTTCTCTCACTCTTTCCCTTTTTCTATTTTTTTTTTTTTTTGTGCTTCAGTCATTGTTTTCCAACCATTTTGTCCCTTACTCTTCCTTCATTTCTCCTATCTTCCTCCTTTTCTCTCCTGTCTTGGAGCCATTCTGATGATTGATTGTTTCTCTGTGGAGTCTGACAGGATGTAGAACACTCTCGGCCCCAGGGGCCCCCATACAGACTGCACCAGCTGATTAAGACTCCCTCCTTTAATCAGTCGCACAGTGCCACACCAAAACCACTCCTGTAAACATGTAAAAAAGAAAGAAAGGTTCCACATCCTGGAAGATAATGCTTTTTCTCTGAAAAGAAGTGAACTTTTTAAAAACTAGGCTGATACCTTTCTCTCTTGGGCTTAGGGGCTCTTGTGTATCAGTGGCAGCAGAGAGAGGAGAAAAACAAAAGGTCTTAAACTTAATAAAGTTCTCCACTGCCTCACTAAGTTAAACCTGGCCAATACTGAACCTATTACGGCTGGTAATAGTATTACAGATAGAAATCTTATTGTTTTGCTTCTATTGAGACTAAAAGACTGACAGCCTGGGTTGTATCACACAATTGAGGTGAGAAGGTATTTGAATGATGTCAGAGAGCACATAACATAGTCAGAGCCGATATGGTGACAGCTAATATAGATTTTATTTTACTTCTTTTTTTTTTTTAAAGATAATCACTTTTACATTCAGCCACACTTTTATCTAAATAACACTGATAATGTTAAATGGTCGTATTGAAGAGTTATCACAGTTTATTCACTTGGAATTATTGAATTAACCAGAAGGTCAATGTAGTTGATGCAGAAAACTTTGCACGAAAGTCAAATCCAGAACATTTTGTAGAAGCATGCCTTGAATTTTAATATATTATTTTTATCTATTTATTTATTTAGATAGTTTTAATCAGGAGCAAATTTCACCTGAAGTTATGTAATGGGGAATCGGCTACTTGAATGCAACTTGTAGAGCCATGAAACAGCCGCTACTAATGTAATTTGGTTGATCACTGGAAAAGAAAAGCTTCTTCTATTTAAAAATATTTCCAGATTTTTATTTGTTTGTCACTTTCCAAAAGAATACACTTAGGACTGCATTGTGAATTGAGCCGAACCGTTGCCAGTCGACTGTCGTCTCAAGTTAACAAGGCTTTATTTGTCCTGTTTTATCTGTAAAGATGGCTGACCAGCCTTTGTAATACAAAAAGGAGCAAGCCTGATGGTGCTGGAAACCCTGGGCTTGGTTCCAATACAATTCAAGCCTCATCAAACTTTGGGCCAGTTCCAAATTGGTGCTAATATGGTTGTGGTGCAATGGTTAACTGAGTGTTACATGTACTATGGACTTTCAACATGTAAAACTTTCAGATGAGAAATCTTTGTGCGTGTGTTCAAGGGGCCGTGCATGTATTTGGGTATTACTTTGTGCTTAAACGTTCTTCCTCTCTAATGTGGGCGTGCAGAGTCTGCAAAGCTTTGCCTGTGGGTGTGTTCAGTATTTTCACCATGCTCACATTTGTATCTGTCTTTGTTTTTCCCTCTCCCTTCCTGCTGATGCCATCAGTACACACTCTGTGACTGATGACAGTCGTTGCCACAGTCTGATGATCTGCAGCTTAATGCTCTTTTTTGTTTATTAATTAACTGCAGGATATATATGCTGAGAGACACCTATTGATTCTGCTGCTGCATTAATTGATTTTGTGCTTCACTAATCATATTGTTTCTGCAAAATCGTTGTTTGGCCTCTGCATTGTCTTTGTACTGTAGTCCTGTGTGTTGCTGTGCTGTGTCATCTTCAGTTTTGTGTAAGTGTTGAAAATGGTCATCAATAGACATGTTTCTGTGTTTTAATGCTGTTAGAAAATTCTAATGGACTGAAATGGATATCTGTTAAGTTAATCATATCTGTAAATAATTTTGGTGTAGCCAAAACTCTTTGGTGATTATGGCAAAAACTGATACAGTACCTAGTAAAAACAGTCCCCCTACAGAAAAACAAACAAATATTTGGTATTTCAGATTCAGTCTTATGTAGAAAACTGACTATATTATCACAATTGGTTAGTTGGTTTAACTAGAGTAGGGTAGGCTGACAGAGAGCAGACCACACAAAATAAAAATGTCTGTGAAGTTTATTTGCAGTGTCCAAGTAGAGTCTCTGAAAGGGAACGCAGATCAAGTGAGTACAGTATGTTGTTTAGGTATTTTAAGAGGAATCTAAGTACAGGACAATTTGCTTACTTCCTCTCTATTTCTCAGGTATGGGAAGGAGGGCGAGGAACAGTGGTGTAGTCTATACGAAATGTGGGCATATGGATTATACCCACTAGAAAAGCTTAAGAATGTCAGTCTACCCATTTTAAAGTGCCCAGTGATACATGACATATCATTGGGCACATGTCATACGTTAAACGACAGTTAAATGCTTCTGTAACAATCTGTATGCAGTGCTTGTTTATTACATTCGCTTATCCAGCGAATTATTGTAAAATTAATATTTATTCTGTACTTACAAACTTAATACTTGAACATGTTTTGCTTTGATATCCATCCATCCATTTTCTTCCGCTTCTCCGGGGTCGGGTCGCGGGGGTAGCAGCCTAGGTAAGGAGGCCCAGACTTCCCTCTCCCCAGCCACTTGGAGCAGCTCCTCCGGGGGAATCCCAAGGCGTTCCCAGGCCAGCCGAGAAACATAGTCCCTCCAGCGTGTCCTGGGTCTTCCTCTGGGTCTCCTCCCGGTGGGACATGCCCGGAACACCTCACCAGGGAGGCGTCCAGGAGGCATCCTAACCAGATGCCCGAGCCACCTCAACTGGCTCCTCTCGATGTGGAGAAGCAGCGGCTCTACTCCGAGTCCCTCCCGGATGACTGAGCTTCTCACCCTATCTCTAAGGGAGAGTCCAGACACCCTGCGGAGAAAACTCATTTCAGCCGCTTGTATCCGAGATCTCGTTCTTTCGGTCACAACCCAAAGCTCATGACCATAGATGAGGGTGGGAACGTAGATCGATCGGTAAATTGAGAGCTTTGCCTTTTGACTCAGCTCTCTCTTCACCACGACAGACCGGTACAGCGCCCGCTTCACTGCGGACGCTGCACCTATCCGCCTATCGATCTCACGCTCCAGTTTTCCCTCATTCGTGAACAAGACCCCGAGATACTTAAACTCCTCCACTTGGGGCAGGACCTCCTCCCCGACCCGGAGAGGGCACTCTACCCTTTTCCGGCTCAAGACCATGGCCTCGGATTTGGAGGAACTGATCCTCATCCCGGCCGCATCACACTCTGCTGCAAACCACTCCAGTGAAAGCTGTAGATCACGATCTGATGAAGCCAATAGGACCACATCATCTGCAAAAATCAGAGAAGCAACCCTAATAATAATAATACAGGGAACCCCCGACCTACGAACGAGTTTGGGACCTAAGAACCGTTCGCAGCTCGATCCGTTCGTAGGTAGGGGGTGAAAATTATATTTAAAAAAAAAATTATTCATTCATTCATTCATTCAACCCTTATTTATCATGCTAACGGAGCGTGCGCACATTTAATCATGTACAGTAGTGTACTGTAATGTTAAACATTGCTATTCACATTTACAGAATAAATAAAAATATATTTTCTTACTTTGAGATGGTCAAAGCCGACATCTTAGGTTGCCATGCGTTGATTGTTTTCGGGCCGAGCAGCGCGGGCCACCGCAGCTGCTCCAGGCCTGTGTTAGCTAGCTGGCTAGCTTCTGCTAGCCAAGCCATGAGCTAGTGTTGGAGCGGCGGCGCGATCAATCTGCAGCTCCTGCTCCAGCCGCTGCTCCAGCCTGAGACGTCCACAGAGCTATTCCAGCTAGTAATTAATCCACATGATGCGATCCTGGTCACCAGTGTTCAAAAGGCCGGCTCCCGTGTTAGCTCCAGTGTTAGCTCTGGAGCTAGCCAGGCCGGAGGTGTAGCCAGGCCGGCTGGAGGTGTTCGCACGGCGGCCTGGCACGATCGGCGATAAATCCGCTCCTGCCTGAGACATCCACAAAGTTCACAGAGACGTTTCCAGCTAGTAATTAATCCATATGAAGCCATCCTGGTCACCAGTCTTCGTCCAGCTCTCGGCAGCTAACCTAAGATGGCGTCCGGTCCGGTGTTCTACATTAATTTGTGACCGGAGACCCCAGTGACTGAACCTTAAATAGCGTCCGGTGTTCTACATTAATTTGTGACCGTGTAAACTGAAGACCTACTTCCTGTTTCCCAAAATTGCTCAAAAATTGCTCAAAAATGATCAGAAATGATCTTTTTTATCATAATTATTATTTATAAAGCCTTTAAAACAACCAGAGCTGCAACAAAGTGATGTACACATGAAATTAAGAACATTTAAACACAAAAAAAAAAAAATATATATATATATATTTTTTTTTTTTTTAATTCATATTTTTATTAAATATGATATGTTCGTAAGTCCCGTGGTTCGCAGGTCGATGGGGTCGTAGGTCGGGGGTTACCTGTAATAATAATGTCACATTTGTCATCTGTGTATGTTTCCATACAAGACGAAATTAGTCTCTGCATTTAACCCAACCACCACCAGGTGGGGCAGTGGGCAGCTATTGAAAGCGCCCGGGGGGCAATTTGGGGATGAGGTGTGCCGCCCATAGATACCACAAGGTATGCAGTGACTGGCTAAGGTCACCAAATCGGATCCCCTCAACACCTTGGCTGCGCCTAGAAATTCTGTCCATAAAAGTTATGAACAGAATCGGTGACAAAGGGCAACCTTGGCGGAGTCCAACTCTCACTGGAAATGAACCTGACTTACTACCGGCAATGCGGACCAAGCACTGACACCAGTCGTACAGGGACCTAACAGCCCTTATCAAAGGGCCTGGTACCCCATACTCCCAGAGTACCCCCCACAGAACCCCCCGAGGGACGCGGTCAAATGCCTTCTCCAAGTCCACAAAGCACATGTAAACTGGTTGGGCAAACTCCCACGTACCCTCCAGGACCCTGTTGAGGGTGTAGAGCTGGTCCAGTGTTCCACGACCAGGACGAAAACCACACTGCTCCTCCTGAATCCGAGGTTCGACTATCCGATGGACCCTCCTCTCCAGAACCCCTGAATAGACCTTACCAGGGAGGCTTAAGAGTGTGATCCCCCTATAGTTGGAACACACTCTACGGTCCCCCTTTTTGAATAGGGGAACCACCACCCCAGTCTGCCAATCCTGGGGAACTGCCCCTGATGTCCACGCAATATTGCAGAGTTGCGTAAGCCAACACAACCCCACAACATCCAGAGCCTTAAGGAACTCCGGGCAAATCTCATCCACCCCTGGGGCCCTGCCACCGCGGAGCTTTTTAACCACCTTGGTGACCTCAGCACCAGAGATTGGAGAGCCCGACCCAAAGCCCCCAGGCTTCGCTTCCTCAGTGGAAGACGTGCCAGTAGGATTGAGGAGGTCTTCGAAGTATTCTGCCCACCGACTCACAACATCCCAAGTTGAAGTCAGCAGCACGCTACCCCCACTATAAATAGTGTTGGTGGCGAACCGCTTTCCCCCCCTGAGTCGCCGGATGGTGGACCAGAATCGTCTCGAAGCCGTACGAAAGTCATTCTCCATGGCCTCTCCGAACTCCTCCCACGCCCAAGTTTTTGCCTCAGCAACCACCCGAGCTGCATGCCGTTTGGAATGCCGGTACCCATCTGCTGCTTCAGGGGTCCCATAGGCCAAAAAGGCCCAATAGGTCTCCTTCTTCAGCCTGACAGCATCCCACACCGCCGGTGTCCTTTGATACTGTTTTATAAATTCTATAACATGTTTTTAATACAAAGCCCACTGTGGTACAAAGTTTGTTGTTCGTTTATTTATAAACATCAGAGAAAATTGGAAATGTTCAATATGCTTAAAAATCAAAATAAATTGACGACTACTGTATATTGTACTAACCAGTGTATTTTGGTTTCTGAGCACAGTATACCCACTACAAAAATGTTAACTACACCACTGGCAAGGAATCCCAGAAGAGTTAGAAGCATTGATGGAGATAGTGAGTGCAAAGAGTGGGAGAGTGGGAGAGTGGTAGGACGGAGACCCAGGAAACTGATCTGATGATGTTATTGTTGGCTGATGGCAAGGAGAGTGAATGGTGTACAGGCTGAGGCTCCACAACGAAGTGCTGCATTGCAGGCCCAAGAAGTCAGGATTTCCATGAAAACAAGAACAGGAACAGGACTAGGATGCACAAAGAAAATATGGGTTAGTAAAGTCTTTCTATAAGAAGAGTCTTAGGGCTGTCACTATACCTGAAAGTAGTGCTCCAGCAGAGTAGATCTGGTTCCAAGGTCCTTAAATACTCCCAGAAGCGTGTCAGCCAGGATCAGAGTCAGCTGTGGACCATTAGTCTCCATGCTGCCACTCAGGAGCTGCAAAGAATTGGTTAACAAATATACTGTAATCCCACATATATGGGATCACAGGAACGTTTAAAATCTTTCAAAATAACACAAGAAATGTGCAAAAATGTGTTCCAAGTGTTACATTAAACATATCCCATATGTAAAATCATGTAGTTCTCTACAAGTAAGCTTCATAGGTTTTTTTCTTTTCTTTTTTCTAGATTACATGTGAAAAAAATGGAGAAAATGTACTTTGTACAAAGTATTTCACCTATAAAATTAACTTGTTTTTACAGATAAAAGTATGTGTTGTTCCAAATGTGAAGTTGATGTGCTTTTGTTGTGAAACATCTCTCCCTAATGCATGTTTTCCTGGAAAAAACATGGTTTTTTTTCATTCAACCTTTATTTAGTCAGGTAAATCTTTTGAACCTCATGGGCTCATTTACGAAAGTGACCTGCTAAAACTAAAGAACAATGAACAGCAATGGTAGAATTTCCTTAAACAATAAACAAACAAACAATAAACAATAGAAAACAAAAGAGAGAGAAAATATATATATATACATACATACATACATACATACATACATACATACATACATACATACATACATACATACATACATACATACATACATACATACATATATACATACATATATACATATATATATATATACATATATATATATATATATATATATATATACATATATATATATATATATATATATATATATATATATATATATATATATATACATATACATACATACACATTCCTCCTTTTAACAAAGTATCAAAAAACTAGCAAAACATTATAAGGTATATGTATAAAATCAAAGACAGGAACAAATCTGCATTGGTTTTTGCCAGGATTCCAACAGATTCTGAAAACCATTTAGAGAAGTCAAGGTCGAGAGCTTCAGATCTTTTTGTAAGATATTCCATGAAGCAGGAGCGGAGTAGGAGAAGGCCCTTTTTCCAAGTTCAGTCCTCACTGACGGAACACTGCAGGTAATCATGTCCTGAGAGCGCACACTGTAGCTGCACTCACGCAAAGACATGTTTTTGAATCTGAAGTTCATATGGTAAGGGTTATCACTTATTAACCTAGTTTTTCCTTTTCCTCCCATCATAGCATCTCCCCTACATTTTTGTTCTGCAGATAAACAGGTTTGCATACTAGCTCTGTTTATGTTGTCTAAAAATCACAGGCTAAAAATTCAAATTACTTGTGATTTTAAAACGTTTGTTTGTTTTTGTGTTCCTCTAATATGTCACCAGATAAAGTCAAACAATTTTGAAAACAGATGTAAACCAAATCCTCTGTGCATTTTTTTTTTTTTCAAACAAGCCCTTGTCTTCTTTTATGGCTCGAGTTTAGAAACAATCACCTCTAAAACCAAAGTCTATCCACCTTATTCTCAAGCAAATATTAGTACTTGAACTCACACCAACTTGTAAAAGTATAAAGTGATGAAAAAGAAGTAAACCCTAATTTGACTGTATAACAGCAGAAGCAAATCCAGAAGACAATGTTTGCTCGTAGTGTCATTAAAACAAACAGATTCTAGTGTTTTTATACGTCTGACTGCCAAGCACTCCCCAGTGAGTCTGACCGGAGGTTACAGTGTAACCAAAGCATCTGTCTTCTGCTCACCACCCAGATCAGCTGGTTCAGCTTGACTGGGCCCAGTTGTCTTGGTTTCATACTGACGATTGTCTGGGAAAGGTCTGTCTGGGGTTCAAGTACATTAAAGTCATCTGCTCTCCTCCCTCTGAGCGGCAACACAGATGGCTCCAGATGCAGCTGGCACAGCACGGAACAGCACCTGACAGCATTCATTCACTCTCTCTCTCTCTCACACACACACACACACACACACACAAAGATACACGTATACAAATATAAACACATGCAACAAAACAAACACTAATTCATGTATACTCATGAATGCATGTAGATCAACCCACACTCTCCCTCTGTGATGGAAGCTCTGACATCTGTACTTTAAATACTTAGATGCATGCGCTCACAGCAGGAACATATGCCGCCACCCATCTACAAATCCTTACAGTAGCACACATACCAACATGCAATTAAAAAGTCAGATTACTGCATGCCACACACATACACTCAAATGTAAACCCACACACATTGTGCTAAATTTCTAACATATGTCAGGGCATGCTGATGTGCACAGTGCAGAAACCCTTTATCTCTGCAAAAGCGAGCAAGAAACAAGAGAAACAGGCCTGCTGAAAGAAGTCAGATTGAACGTGTGCTCCATTTGTTATAAATCAAAAGGTGTACACATGTTGCATTATATTAGACTGTAATAGAGACCACAGGTATAACAACTTTGGTATGAATATGGGTGGTTAATTAAAATAACTGGTAATGTTTTGATTGCAATTTCTGTTTGGATGAGCACACATAAGACATTGGACCTGCTATAGTTTCCATGCCCGGTCACTAGTTGGCAATGTGAATTTTGTATTTCACCAAAACGTGGATGCATGCAGAAACTTCAGTCTCGAGCATGAGAACAGTTACATCCAAAATGGCAAACACACAAGCAAAAGTATATGTGTTTCGACTTATCGAGGAAACAGTGAAGCATACACAGTATAGGTATGTTGTGTCAGAAGCTCTGGAAATTTGTCAGCAGCACATACAGTAATGTGCAATACAACATTGTTACTGATATTGGTCTACTCACACATCGGAAGTATAACTACTGACTGACTGACTACAATGTGTGAACACAATTATATTTTCTCATGAATCTATGCTAGTAGTTTCAAACAACTTGCATTCTGAGACTTGTATTTAAAACATTTGGAGTCAGAGCATTTGATTTTTGTTGTATAGACGCATGGCCGAAATGCCATAGAATTGTTCCTATTTCCCTTAAAAACAGAGTTTTGTAAATTGGGCTTAAGACTGAATCTTATTCCAGGTGTTATCCCTACCCAAACCTACATTTACTCCCTGACCTTTTATTAAGACCACTAGACAGTCAGAGCTTAACCAAGCATCCAACAAGCATGCTGGACTCTTTCCCAAAGCGTCTCACAATGTCATGCCAGGCATAGGCATGGGACTCGGATGAGAACAAAGGGCTGAAAAACTGACACAGGAAGTGGGAGGACACTAACCAGAAGCTTTGCTACCTGTTAGCAAAGGTAGGCTAACTCTTCTGGTCATATTGTTTGCAAACGTTCAGTCTTTGGATGATAAATTGGATGAACTACACACACGTTTGGCTGAGCAGCGGCATGTACAGGTGCTCCATGTTGTTTTTCTGTCCTGGGAGAGGATATACCAGATGAGCCGCTAACACCGGAGGGTTACGTACTCTTCAGGGCTGACCGTGATATGGTGAGAACAGGCGAGATACACAGAGGATGAACAGCTGCCCTGGTAAAGCAATAACGGTGCACTGACTGCAAAGTTATTTCACACATTTGCTAAATCTGTAACTATTATTATTAAGTCTGAGAGTTAGCAGACCCAAGCTGGATCCCAGCAAACAGTTACCGGAAGCACCCTGTCAAAATAAGAGCGTTCCCAGATTATGTTCCGACAGGATCCAGCTCAAATTAAGCTCTGACCGAGACTGTTAGTAATTATGTCAGCTGGTGTATATCCATCTGCATCTAGATCTGTGTCCGTGTCTTCACAAACCAGAAAACTGGGTTAAGTGCAGAGGTATGTACTTAAATCAGAAACAGATGTGAAGCTTTTAAGTCTGGGGATAAGGAAGAATATAAATGGGCCAGGTATGAGCTATGCAAATCCATCAAAGCAGCTAAAAGACCATACTCCCAGAAACTTGAAAGTTTATATCTGCATAACAACACATGTAGTATGTGGCAGGACATTCAGTCAGTCACTAAGTACAGGAGGCACACAGACACTGAGGTCAGAGTCACTACCATACCAAAAAGAAACTATTTGAATGCCCTGTTTGACAGACAAAATACTGATACCCCCACAAAACTCTGTTAGCCCGAAGAAACCCCCCATACACATTGTGCACAACCAGGTCCTAAAGGCTCTGAAACAGGTAAATGCCCATAAAGCAATAGGTCCCGACCATGTCACACCCAGAGTCCTAAAGATTTGTGCAGACCAGCTGGCCGATGTGTACAAATATATCTTTAACACCTCACCTCACAAGCCTCACTGCTTCAAGACCTTTACAATAATTCCAGTCCCAAATTACCTGAGACATTGACTTTAGATGACTTCAAACCAGTGAAATTCACACCAATAGCCATGAAGTAACTGTAAAAGTTGGTGCTTGGGTACATAAACTGTGGTTCCTGAGATCATTGATCCTAAAATATACAAAGTAGGAACGACACAACCATCCTGGGCCTTATCAAGGGAGGAGATGAGAAAGCATGCTGTGATGTGGTCTAAAGAATACTGGACTAAGAAGAGAATCATCTCATGCTCAGTGTGGGAAAGACAAGAGTATTCATTGTCGACTTTCCCAATCAGGCCCCGCCACTACACCCCCTCACCATCAGTGGGACCGAAGTGGTGTGGGTGGACAGCCAAAAGTTCCTAAACCTAGACCTTCACAAACATTTTGATCTGAGCTGGTCAGTGAAAACTGCAGTCAGGCTGAGAAAGGCCCAAAAGAGACTACACTTCATCAGATTGCCCAAGAAGGCTTGACTAGGTCATCAACCCCTCATGCTGGATTAAAGGGGGCTGGTGGAGAGCATCTTCACCACTGGCATCTCTGTAGTACAACAACAATACACAAGCAGACAGAAAGGCTCTCAGTCATCAAAACAGCTGAAAAACTCATCAGGACTGACCTTCTATCCACAGACTCTATATACAAACACACTGTAAAATGCAAGCCACAGACATCATCAAGGACATACTCCGTCCTGCCCTCTTTCTCCTTAAACACAAACAAACAAAATACAATTCAAGGAAAAGCAGAGCAGACAGAATCATCACACACAAGAGCAGATTTTATAACAGCTAATTTCTTGCCACAGTCAGACTGATGGCAAATCTGAACTCTGTACATAACATGAATACCCTTGTACAATATTTGTTTTTCAAGCATATTTACATACACACCCACACACACACACAGATACATGTTCTTGTAAATATACTTTTTAGAGAATTTGCATTGACTTCCATTCATTTTCTATAGCCTAACCCTGACCCTTACCCTAAACCTAGCCATTACTAGTAGATGTCCAACCCTAACCATAACCCATCTGCAAGTCACACCTTAGTCCTAAACATAACCCCTAACCCCCCAACAAGACATCTCCTTATGGAGTCCTGGTTTTGGTCCCCATAAAGAGCAGTTGGTTCCCACAATGTATGCTTTCATGTAAAATTGGTCCCTACAAGGTAACCTGAAACAAAAACGCATGCGCACACACACACACACACACACACACAAACTCTGTGTGTGTATGTGTGTGTGTGTGGTGTGTGTGTGTGTGTGTGTGGGGGGGGGGGGGTAATGTTTTGAAGAAATTGTATTTATTTGACACCAAAGTCCATGCTCAATAATGCAGGTATACAATCAAACAATATTCAGTCAGGTCATCTGGACCGTTTCTTTTTTTGTGCTGAGACGTTTCGCCCTCCATCCGCAAGGCCTCATCAGTCTGAGGAAACACCAAGCAAAACTGATTCTCCCCCAACAGCTTAGTCCAAAGTGGAAAAAAAACTGTTAAGTAGGTCCTAAGATGGCCTCTGGGGCACGCCCTCTCCTCCAGTACCCGCCCTCTCCCTCGTCGACAGTCATGTCAAACTGGTTCAAAACACCAAAGTCCATGCTCAGTAATCCAGGTACATTATAAAATCCAACAATGTTCAGTCAAATCTATTTCAGTTCAGTCAGGTGTATTTATTTGAAGTTTGCTTCTAAATATATGTATCAGGTTTGGTTTTAACATCGACCCCAAATAACAGACCAAGGAAGTAAGGGCACAAGGCAGGGTAAAAGGTAAGTGAAGTTTATTTACAGTGCAGATAAAAAGTACTTGAGCAGTTTGTTTTGCAGGAGGTGTTCTGGAGGAGAGTAGAAGGAGGGGATCCTGGGGTTGCAGCCAGTGGAGAGAGAGGAGCTGGTGAGCCGGACGGTAGATGAAGGAGACAATGGAACATCTAATAATCCACAGAGGATGAGACCCGTGGATGAAGACGTCTTAAGACCAGAGAAGTCAGGCCCGTGGAAGGTCCGAATGGAAGAAGATGTCCCAGCGCTGAAGAGGTGTCTGGCAGCTGCTTAAATAGGTGAGTCAGCAGTCCTCCTCAGAATGGCAGCAGGTGTGGTGAGTTGAGTGATTGGCAGTGGAATGAAGAGTGACAAACAGACAGAAAAACCAAGAATCCCACAGTGTCCCTCCCTCAAGGATCGCCCACGGCGATTGAAGTCTCTTGTCAGGGTGAGCCCTGAAAAAAGAGGCGATGAGACTGGGGTCCAAAATGTGGGACCTAGGGACCCAGGAGCGTTCTTCAGGACCTTAACCCTCCCAATCCACCAGATACTGAATGCCCCGGCCCCGGCGTCTCACATCCAGGAGACGGCTGACGGTAAAAGCAGGATCGCCGTCAATCAATCGCGGGGGAGGAGGAAGACCAGTCACGGGCTGGAGAGGACTGGTGGCAACAGGCTTGACGCGGGATACGTGGAAGGTCGGGTGTATCCTCATCAACGGTGGGAGTTGTAGTCTCACCGCCAACCTGTTGATCACCTTCACTACAGGGAAAGGACCTATGAACCTAGGCGAGAGCTTCCGAGGAGTGTCCTTCAAAGTGATGTCCTTGGTTGAGAGCCAAACCTTCTGGCCTATCCTGTATTCAGGAGCTCTGGAGCGGTGCCTGTTAGCAAAACGTACATTCTGCTCAAAAGACCTCGCCAGAGCCGCTGTCATCTGGTGCCAAACCCGATGACAGCGTCTGATGTGGAGGTGGATCGAGGGAATGCCCACATCAGCCTCCTATGAAGGAAAAAGAGGAGGAGATAATCCCAAGGCCACTTCGAATGGAGACCGTCCAGTGTGTAGTGGATCAGATCCCTGATCACTGATACACTTTAAGCATGTCTCTGAACTATATTTGAAGCTTCTCTCACTCATTCCTGCAGAGAGATATTTTACCACTATTTTATTTCAGTATTATCAATCAAGACACATATTACTTCAGAAAAGACTCTATTTTTACTTGTTTGATTCAGATATAATCAAGGCATAACCTTGTGTTATTCATATGAACAAGTGTTAATTTTGATATATTGAATGATCATCGTCATTCTTTAATAGGCTGATGTATTCTTAATATGTGCACACATGAATCAGAATGCTGCCTAAAGTTGAAATTTATGTCAAGCTAACTTTTCAGAGTTGTTTTAAGAAGGTTGCCACGTGAATCAGAGCCTAATCTAAATCTCTTTAGAACTGGTGGCTATGAGTCTGGCTGTCCTGAACACTATCTTTTTCTGTTATCCTGCTCAACCTTCAGAATTTCACCTCTCTGACCCGAACAAATTTACTCCCGTTTTCTGGGAAGCAACCAATAAGCGAGAGGGATTTACTGGGTCAACCTCCCCTTTTTAAGGCTTCACTTCCTGTTGGAGCCGAGAGTTTGCTGAGGTCCTCAAGCCATGAGGTTCCCCAAAGAGCTGAATGAACGTCAGTCACACGCTAAGGACACGTCATTCAGTTAAAAGATTTATGACATGCCAGTTATAAATCCATTTCAAGCTGTAAAAAGCTTTATTTTAATGAAATTCCTTCAAGGAAGCTTTTATCTTGAAAAGCCAACTGGAACTGAGGTCGTTACTTCGGGGAGGTGGAAGCCGTCTTGTGAGCGAGCCATTACAAAAATGGACGCCGGTCGCCTGTAAGCCGTAGCACAAACTGACAGTTCGTGCACGTGGGGTTGGGACAAGTTTACCGAAGCAGAGACCAAGAATCTTCACACAGGTAAAACGTTGATGTCCATTCGACCGAGTCGAGCGGAAGCCGCCGATGAACTGCCATGTTTCTGGTTAAAACACATCAAGATAATGCCTCTCCTCATCCTTTATTTTCCTCATCCTCCATTTTCTTTCCCTGAAACTTTCTTATTAAGTTAACTAAACCAGTTAACTAAACTTTAAGTTTATTGTGCCAACAGAGTATAAGTTAATAACACCCATAACTTGTGTTCTGTTGTTCCTATGAAAATTACGGATGCGTATACTCATGCTGAAGTTAATTATAGGAAAAATGATCAACCAATCATGTACATAATGTGTGATGTAATTTAATGATTGTTAAATAAGTGGTCTAGTCCTGCTGTACCAACATAAGTTTAACGTTTCCTGTGAATTACATCTGGTCTAGTCACAGATTTATTGAATATTAATCTGAAAAAGAAAGAACTCGTGAATATTGATGATAAGTTTGTGTCAGATAAAATCTACTCAAATCTTTCATCTGGAATATTTGTACAGTCAGCAAAACTGACTAGTATTATATCCCTACATTTTGATGACCCTTACGTGTTTAACTACAAGTGGCTGCCGAGGTCTGGGAATTGTGGGCATATTCAATCCACGGAAGATGCTGGCTCCAGGAAGACGGGTTGGAATCGATCACACACCGCACGATGGCCTCCAGATCCTGGTTGCATCTCTCCGTCTGCCCGTTGGATTGCGGGTGGTAACCCGAAGAGAGACTGACGTGTGCCTCAAGCGCAGTACAGAACCCCCGCCAGACCTGGGAGACAAACTGTGGGCCACGATCAGACACAATGTTCTGAGGTATGCCATGGAGGCGGAAAACGTGTTCCGTGATGACCTGGGCAGTCTCAAGAGCAGACAGAAGTTTAGGAAGTGGTATGAAATGCGCAAACTTGGAAAAATGATCAACAATGGTGCAAATGACAGTGTTACCATTGGAGATCGGGAGACCGGTGATGAAATCCAAGGCGATGTGGGACCAAGGACGGTCGGGGATCGAGAGAGGTAGGAGGAGACCAGCGGAGGACTGGTTGTTGTGTTTGTTCCGAGCGCAGACAGGGTAGGCTGAGACAAACTCCTTAACGTCCTTCTGAAGAGTTGGCCACCAGAAGGATGCTTTGGTCAGGTTGAGCATGCGCCAGATGCCGGGGTGACAGGAGAACCGGGCAGTGTGGAGCCAGACCAGAACTTTGCTCACCATGGAGACGTGAACGAACAATCTCCCAGAAGGACCTGTGACAAGCTCAGGTTCGGTTCTTTGGGCCTCCAAGATGTCCTTCTCTATTGGCCAAGTCACAGCATCCACCGTGCAACAAGACGGGAGGATGTCGTCCGGAGTCTCGGGACCCTCGACCGAGGAAAATTGTCGAGAAAGGGCATCTGGCTTGACATTACGAGATCCTGGAATATAGGAAATCGAGAAATTGAATCGAGCAAAAAACAAAGACCACCTGGCCTGTCGAGCGTTGAGTCTCTTCGCTCCCTGAAGATAAGCCAGGTTCTTTTGGTCTGTCCAGACGATGAATTGTTTTGAAACATCCGGATGAGATAAGATAGGAGCTGTGGAGAAAAGATGTTTCAGGGTAGAAAAAGCAGTTTCGGCTTCAGCAGTCCAGGTAAACTGTACACGGGTAGAGGTGAGTTGTGTGAGAGGGATGGCCACCTTGCTATAGTTCCTAATAAAGCGCCTGTAAAAGTTGGCAAACCCCAGGAATCGCTGTAGCTGCTTCTTATTAGAAGGCGCAGGCCAATCCATCACAGCTGTAGTCTTGTCTGGGTCAGACCTCACCTGTCCTCTCTCAAAGATAAATCCCAAGAAGGTGAAAGAAGATTTGTGAAACTCACACTTTTCGGCTTTAACGAACAGCTGATTCTCCAATAATCGTTGAAGGACCGCTTCGACGTGTCGAGTGTGTTGTGTCTCATCTTTGGAGTAGATCAAGATGTCATCTAGGTATACAAAAACAAAGACCTGAAGAAAATCCCGTAGGACATCGTTAACAAGAGCTTGGAAAACTGCCGGGGCGTTAGTCAACCCAAAGGGCATGACCAGGTATTCGAAATGTCCAAGAGGTGTTTTAAAGGCAGTTTTCCATTCGTCTCCCTTACGAATACGGACCAGATGATAAGCATTGCGAAGGTCAAGCTTTGTGAAGACAGTTGCACCTTGTAGCTGTTCATAAACAGATTTGATAAGAGGAAGTGGATATTTGTTTTTGATAGTGATCTGATTCAGACCCCGATAGTCGATACACGGACAGAGGGTTTTGTCTTTCTTTGAGACGAAGAAAAAACCTGCCCCAAGTGGAGATGTAGATGGACGAATAATGCCAGATTTAAGAGACTCTTCAATATACTCTGTCATGGTCGCCTTCTCAGGGCCTGAGATGTTATACAATCTACTAGCAGGTAGTGGAGCACTAGCAAGTAAATCAATTGCGCAGTCGTAGAGTCTGTGACGAGGTAAGGATAATGCTTATTGTTTGCTAAAAACCGGTGCCAGAGAGTGGTAAGTGGTTGGTACATTGGTTAGGTCGATCGTTTCTTTTACCAATGGAGGAGGTGAACTGGGAGAGACGGCTGAATGGAGACATTTTAAAGAAAACTCCTCCCCCCATCTTTCAATTCTGTTCTCTGTCCAGTTAATACATGGATTGTGAGTCTTTAACCAGGGGTATCCTAGTATGAGTTGAGACGTGGGCGAGTCAAAAACAAAGAACTCACCAGACTCCCTATGGTTTCCTGAGACAACAAATTTAATCTTTAATGTTTTCAAAGAGATGGACGAAATGTGTTGTCCCATGATGGCGGTGACAGGAATGGATGGGTCCAAACAGGTCGTGGGAATCTGTAGTTTGTCCACTAGATCTCTGCTGATGAGGCTCTGTTCTGCACCAGAGTCGAGTAATGCCTGCATGGGATGATTAACAGAGTTCAAACAGAGAATCACAGGCAAGGTCAAGTTTTTAGGAGAAAGAGAAGTTGTACCCACCAGTATCCCCTTACCTACTGGCGGGCGTTGGCTTTTAGCAGTAAACTGCATGTTTTTACTGCATGTCCTTGCTTTCTACAATACATGCATGCTTTGGCCTCATGACGTCGCTGTCGCTCCTCAGGGGTGATTCGGGTCTTTCCGATTTGCATCGGCTCCGCTTCGGAAAAAGACAGCAGTCTTTTAAACAGCATATCAGCAGTTTAATCCCAAATGTTTTTTACCTTTGTGCACTGTGAAAGTTTTGAGATTAAAATATTTGATTAAATCCTGCCATTTATGTTTTATTTGCTGGAATGGTTTGGATGTGAAAAGAGCAGGATCTGCATGTTTGTTCATTCTAGCTGCTCTGTTTGATGTTAATGAGCAGGGCACTATTACTATCATGGATCTATCAAGAGCTACCATGGATAAACAAGACAAAGAATATAATGCATTGAAACATAA